>RCUC01139551.1:0-102272 GCA_003697995.1 Taxidea taxus jeffersonii
GAACTCATGACCCTGAGATCAGGAGTTTACTGCTGTACTGACTGAACCAGCCAGGTGCCCTGTTATCTGCATTCTAAAAGTGAGAAAAACTGAGGCACTGACAGGGCAAGCAACTTGCCCAAGATCATAAAATAGAAAGAAGGGGAGCCAGAATTCAAAGCCGGAGGTCTATTTTTCAGAGCCCATTCTAGTAACTGCTAAACTACTCTCCACTCAGGGTGGTCAAATGCTGTCGAGGAGCTAACAAGCACAAACTGCCAGACTCCAACGACATATTTAATGGAGAGTGGATTAGTAGACATATTCCATTGGCTGACACTTTAGCTCTGGCTAGAAACTGTTCATTTTGTCTTAAAATAAGAAAAGCTGTGGTGGAAAGACCTGCCGGATTTGGGTGTACAAAATTTCACGTCATATTTAGACTATTTGGCCAAGAATCTGGCTCTTGAGAGCGACTCCTCTGATAATTGAAATATGAGAGCCAGAGATCACCTAAGTAGTGCAAACTCCTCTGAATAGAAAAATGGACCATGAGGGATGTTGCTAAAGTCACCACCCATTGCCAAGATGCTTTCGTAGCGACTGAGACACGGGTTAAAAGAGGGTAAATCGTAACTTAAGACTGAGCCATTTTAAGTGGGCTAATATTTGTAGCATAGTGCCTAGCACCTAGTAGACACAACTTAAATGTTTCGCAAAGAAATAAAATACAGCCAAGTGGGTGTGGGAGGAGATCCGGTTAGAAGCAACAACCTTCCTGGGGTGCGGGTTGAACTTCTTCTCACATCCTCTTTCTGTCCCACCCCCCACCCCAGCCCTGGCCTTAGAAAAACTATTTCATTTCTGAACCTCAGTTTTCCTGTCTGTTAAGTAACAATTACGACAATAACTAATTCAACAGGGTTGTTCTAAGAACCAAAGAGACAGTGAGATATTAGGGGTGAAAAAAGGTCGTTCATAAGCTATAAAACACTATACGAACGTCATTACGATTTCTAATATCCCTTATTCAGAATTCCTGCGAGTGAAAGGACTGGGGAGATGTCCTGAGGCGGAGAATCAGATTTCTGGTGCCGGTGCCCAGGATTGTCTGCCCTTCTCCCAACCCCTCCCTGGCACAGCCCCAACCCCTAGCTGCAGGCCCAGCCAAGGAGGGAGTAGAGGGGGGCTGTATGTCCCCGGAACCCAGCCCTGGAACACAGAGTGCTCTCTCTCCCTCGCTTGCAGAATCAAGGCTGTATAGGGTTCTTGAGTTAGGTGAACAGCACATCTAGTGTGCCAGATCAGCCACGTTTGGATCAGGTAGACTTTTGGAGACTGACCTGAGAACTCGGTGACCCAGCGTAACCTCATTTCTCTGGGCCCTGGCATTGTGAGTTTTACACAACTGGCTTTATAAATACACTTTGGAATACAGATCCTACTCTAAAAGTGGGGACTGCTTGTACAGAACCAAACTGAACTGCTTGAACTATGGTATGTACTTCTAAAAAGAATATAAAAACATGACATTACTATAAACCGTGTGATACTACCCCAAAGAGGATTCCCTTTTCTTTTTCTTTCTCTCTCTCTTTCTTTCTTTCCTTCCTTTCTTCCTTCATCTTTCTCCTTTCCCTCCCTCCTACCTTCCTCCCTTTCTGTCTTTTTCATTTTCTTTTACTTCTTGGGGGAGAGCCATACTTACCTATTGATTTGTCTCTAGGATTCAATCCAGGGGGAAAACCAAAGTGACTCACTAAGAATACATGATAGATAAGACTCCAGGGATGCCATGTGTAGGAATCAGCTGCCACAAGGGGTAAAAGGCAATATAAAACCACCAAGGAAAGGTGCAATGAAAAGGTAACGAGGAGTGGCTGGCTGGCTCAGTTGGTAGAGAATGTGATTTCACCTCTGGTTGTGAGTTGGAGTCCCATGTTGGGTATAGAGATTACTTAAAGATGAAAATGTTTTTAAAAAAGAAAAGGTAGTAAGAAAAAAGTTTTCATAAGGCACATGAGTTCAGGAGGGGAGCAGAAGCCTATAGGCTCATAGGGACTCTTTTTAAATATAGCATTTAATCAACTTCCCAGTATGCCATCAATAGCAGGGATCAGATGATTTCTGTCTAGAAATATTTAGACCAGATTTCTTTTAACCTGAAATAATGTGAGAATCTTTTCTTTCTTTCTTTCCTTCTTCTTCTTCTTTTTTCTCTTATTTTTCTTTCTTTCTTTCTTTCTTTTTTTTTTTGGTAAGCAGCCTCTACCACACCCAGCATGAAGTCCAATTAGGGGCTCGAACCCACGACCCTGAGATCAAGAGCTGAGATGGAGTTAGATGTTTAACTGACTGAGCCACCCAGGTGCCCCTAATATGAGAAATTAATTAACATCAGATGTTATTTCCTTTTCCTTCCCTGTAACTCTAGCAGGTAAGTATTCATAACTCATAACAGATTAGAGAACTGATTTGTGGAGCTGGTATGCAGTTTGCTCAGGGTGGGGCAACTATAGAACAGTGAAGCAAGGATTCAGACTCAGAACTGTCTGACTTCAGTCCATGGTCTTGCAACAGCACCATGTTGTCTCCACCACACAGCTCCATGTAAGAGCCACGCTCCTAAACTCACAAAAGGTAGAAAGGAAGAGTATAGGTCTAGAAAGTAGAATAGAATTTGGTTCTCATAGATTTAATAGGGGAGAGCTTAGAATGATACCTTCACTTGTCTGACAACTGATGGACATTTTATCTGGGAGATGCTGGTCTTTCTGGTCCTCTTATTCATAGAAGAATCATGCATATATTCAACACATATTTATTATGCCATACATTTCTCTAGGCAGGAGGGATAGAAAGACAAGAAATAGTCCTATGCTCCATAACTTCCACGTATGAGACATAGATCTATATAATTTTCTATATATCAAAGCAACCTAGCTGCCCCATGGGGCATACTTTCCAGTGGAGCTTAGGGAACCAATTATAAGCACTACAGGTGCTGTTCTAGAAGCAGGGAGGACGTCAAGAGATCAGTGCTTTGGTCAACGTCAGTTTTTATTCCTTTTTTTTCCTCTCTTAAAGATAGTATAATACCATTTCTTTTTTTTTTTTAAGATTTTATTTGTTTATTTGTCTGTGAAATAGAGAGAGAGAGAGCACACAAGCAGGGGGAGGGAGAAGCAGGCTCCCTCTTGAGCAAGGAGCCCAACACAGGCCTCCACCTCAGGACCCTGAGATCATGACATGAGCTGAAGGCAGACGCTTAGCCAACTGAGCCACACTGGTGTCTCAGTCAGCTATTTATTCCTAAGGCTAATTTACACACATATGCAGATAAGGCATTCTAGGAGAACTAATTTCCATCATGCTTGGAACACTTTCATAGTTCAAAATTATCTTGGAAACAGATACCGGTGCCAGCCTGGGGTGAAAACTAAGTAAGAATGGGGTGACTGAGACTGGGCTCAAATCCTGAGATGATTCTGATCTCCCAGAGACATAGGATATCCCAGATGAAACACCCAGATGTGTCCCCAATGTCACAGAAGATCTGGTGGAACTGAGGACTACGGATGGGCTTTATTATTTTGAGCAGGGTCATCCTTAGGAGGGTTTGAGCCCGAGAATGGTCATGGGCTCTCTCTTCTCCTAGCCCAACATTTTTTTTTTAAGATTTTATTTATTTATTTGACAGACAGAGATCACAAGTAGGCAGAGAGGCAGGCAGGGGGCAGAGGGAAGAAGCAGGCTCCCTGCTAAGCAGAGAGCCCGATGCGGGGCTCGATCCCAGGACCCCAGGATCATGACCTGAGCCAAAGGCAGAGGCTTTAACCCACTGAGCCACCCAGGCGCCCACCAACGTTTTCATATATGCGAGTATGGTTTAAAAGATCAAGTCCAGCCTAAAATAAACAGGAACTAATAGATATAGGCATTAGAAGAATGGCACACTTGTTCATACAGTACTTTATTCATTCATCCGTTCAGTATTTAGCCTCCGATGGGACCTATGCGTCAGTGGGGAATGTGAGATGAATACAGCTCTCCCCTCTCAAGAACATGCATTCTATTTGGGCAGACCGGTATGGACATGGCTTTGGGCAGAAAGTCCTAAGAGCCCATAGACGCTGTTGGAACAAACAGGACTAAACTTTCTGAAGGTAAAGAGGTATGGCGATGCTCAAATTTGATTTTGAGAAAAAGAAGTACTGAAAGCAGAGAGCAGAAGAAGTGCAAAGCCACATGGCCATGAAAGAACTTGCCAGGTTCAAAGGATTGATAGAAATCACACGTGGCTGGAAAGCAATATTCAGGCCCAGATGCCCGGGCTGTGGAGAACAGGGACAGATCATGAGGGCTACTGCATATGCCAAGGAGCTTGGCACTTAATGAATGGATAATGAGCAACAAGCCACATGAAAGTTTTAAAGATTTTTATTTATTCATTTGAAAGAGAGAGATCACAAGTAGGCAGAGAGGCAGGCAGAGAGAGAGAAGGGGGGAAGCAGGCTCCCCGCTGAGCAGAGAGCCCGATCCGGGGCTCGATCCCAGGACCCTGAGATCACGACTGGAGCCGAAGGCAGAGGCTTAACCCACTGAGCCACCCAGGCGTCCCCACATGAAAGTTTTAATTCCCGAAGTGCCATGATCATATTTCATTTCTGATAATCACAGAGAAAGCAGTGAGAGCCATTATAAAAGGCAGAAGCAAAGGAAAGGGCCTACTTGGAAGTCTGCAGTGATAACTTGACACAAATAATATGAAAGCATTTTCATGATCCAATACTTAAATAATACAGAAACTATTTCAGGAACAATGCACCATCCTACTAATAGATATTTAGGTTGCTTCTAAATGTTTATTATTAATTATGATTATGCTTGTACAGGTGCTCAAAATAGTCTTTTAAAAAACTAGATGCACATCTTCTTGGCATGGCTAAATAGATTTTTCGAGCCTTAAATGATGGATGAGATGGTAAGATAACTCTAGCATTACCTTAGGCCCAATTAATATCAGCCAAAATATGACTGAGTCCAGGACTACAGAGAATAACACTAGCCTATCAGAATCCAGTCGGAGATAGGGAAGGACCCTTCACAGCTCTTGCTCGGGACCCAATGTTTGTGTCCCCCAAATTCATATGTTGAAGGCCTAACTCTCAATGTGATGGTATCAAGATGTAGGGCTTTTGGGAAGTGATTAGGTCATGAGGGCATAGCTCTCATGCATGGATTAGTGTTCTTTTTTTTTTTAAGATTTTATTTATTTGACAGAGAGAGATCACAAGTAGGCAGAGAGGCAGGCAGAGAGAGGAAGGGAAGCAGGTTCTCCGCTGAGCAGAGAGGCCCGATGCAGGGCTCGATTCCAGGACCCTGAGATCATGACCTGAGCCGAAGGCAGAGGCTTTAACCCACTGAGCCACCCAGGCGCCCCTGGATTAGTGTTCTTATAAAAAAGACCCAAGACCCCAGAGAGCTCTCTTGCCCTTCTGCCAAGTGAGGACACAGTGAGAAGATAGTTGTTTATGAACCAGGAAGCAGACTCTCACTGGACACTGAATCTGCCAGTACCTTGACCTTGGACTTCTAGGTTCCAGAACTGTGAGAAATAAGTGTTGTTTAAGCCACCCAGTTTATATTATTTTATCAGAGAGGCCCAAATGGATTAAGACAGTTCTCATGGATACACTTGGGAAGAGAAGGCACAAGTGATGTCCTTCTGAAATAGGTGGAGAAATACAAACCAGGTGAGAATGGAGATCATCTGCCACAGCAGAGTTCTGATTAATTGGATCCATGTGAATCCAGAAGGCAGACTCAACTTGGGCTCATTCCTGCTCAAAATTTTGCCCATGACTTGAATGAGTACAACAGTGACAACCTGATGAATCTGCAGCTGACATGACACCAGAGGAAGCGTGAATAGAGAGGATATCAGAATCTGAATCCAAAGAGAGCTCAGCAGGCTGGAGCGATGGGGAGAATCTGGCGAGATGAAAGTGGACAAGAGGAAAAAAGCCAGTACACAGGTACTCGGTGAGAAAATGGGCTTCTCATGTGAAGGACTTAAGACTAGGTTGATATTCAAGAACAGAAAGATGTGCTAAGATGAATAAGGCTATAATTATAGAAGCATCATGTCAACAGTAAGGGAGGCGATTGACCCGATCCACTTTATATTAGCGTGGCCACATTTACAAATTTACTCCTCAGATTCTAGGCACACCCTGTAAGAAAACAAACATTAGGGTATATACAGGACAGTAAAAGCACTTGAAATCGTGTCTTCAAAGGAATGGTCAAAGGAATTCAATATTTTACTTGGAACCAAGGATTTTTATCTAAAAGAAAAAGTATTGATGGTGACATGATTTCTGTCTTGAAATACGGGGAACTCTGACATGCAGATGTGGAATGAAGTTGGGCCATTTGGCAGGGACATTTTGGGAGGAAGGCATTCCTCAGAGAATGACAGAATAGATGATGCCCAAGGCCCCTTCCAATTCAGAGAGGCCGTGGCCTTGTCTTTCTGACACATTACAGGACCCCTATGTGTCTTATTTCCTCATGTATAAAATGATCTCTGAGCAGAACTCTGATCTCCAAGCTCTTTTTCTGCTTGAACAGACTGTATTTCTGTATCTCTTTTTCTTTGAATTTTCTCACAAGGCTGAGTACAGATGGGAGTTAATGCATACATGTATCGAGTGCTTGGGTGCCTTCAGTCTGTTAAGCGTCTGCTTTCCACTCAGGTCATGATCCCAGAGTCCTGGGATGGAGCCTCACTTGGTCTCCCTGCTCCGTGGGAAGGCTGCTTCTCCTCCCACTGCCTCTGCTTGCGTTCTCTCTCTTGCTGTGAAATAAATAAACAAAATCTTTTAAAAACTAAAAAAAAAAAAAAAAAAAAGCCATACTTGTTTCCAGTTTACCTCGCTCCATTAAATGAGAGCAATGGGAAAAATGCATGCCACTCCAGGAAAGGCTACGTGAGGAGAGAGAACCTGCTGTTACAGTTGAATTGTGTCCCTCCAAAATTCCTATGTTGAAGTCTTAACCCCCAGTACCTGAGGATGTCTCAGGATGTGACTATATTTGGAGATAGGGTCTTAAAAGACCCTAATTAAGTTGGAATAGGTCATATGAGTGGGCTTAATCTAATACGAATTGTGTCCTTATTAAAAGAGAAAATTAGGGATGCCTGGGTGGCTCAGTTGGTTGAGCGGCTGCCTTCGGCTCAGGTCATGATTCTAGCGTCCGGGGATCGAGTCCCACATTGGGCTCCTTGCTTGGCGGGGAGCCTGCTTCTCCCTCTGCCTCTGCCTGCCACTCTGTCTGCCTGTGCTTGCTCTCTATCTCTAACAAATAAATAAATAAAATCTTTAAAAAAAAAAAGAGAGAGAGAGAAAATTAGGTGGTACCTGGGTGGCTCAGGGGGTTAAGCCTCTGCCTTCGGCTCAGGTCCTGATCTCAGGGTCCCGGGATCGAGTCCCACATTGGGCTCTCTGTTCAGCAGGGAGCCTGCTTCCCTCTCTCTCTCTGCCTGCCTCTCTGTCTACTTGTGATCTCTCTCTCTCTCTTTCTCTCTCTGTCAAATAAATAAATAAAATCTTAAAAAAAAAAAAAAAAGAAAGAAAATTAGGATGTAGACAGGTCTGAAGACACAGAGAGGGATGGCCATCTGCAATCCAAAGAGAGAGGCCTCAGAAGAAACCAACCCTGCCAACACTTGGATCTCAAACTGCTAGCCTCCAGAATTGTAAGAAAATGAATTTCTGTTGTTCTGCCACCTAGTCCACCGTACTTTGTTACAGTAGCCCTAGCAGACTTGTAGACTTGCTATTTTCACATCTCTGTACACATGGCAGGGAGAAGAGGAATGGAAGTTTTTTTTTGTTTTTGTTTTGTTTTTTAAAGATTTTATTTATTTGACACACAGAGATCACAAATAGGTAAAGAGGCAGGCAGAGAGAGAGGGGGAAGCAGGCTCCCTGCTGAGCAAAGAGCCCGATGCAGGGCTTGATCCCAGGACCCTGGGATCACAACCTGAGCTGAAGGCAGAGGCCTTAACCCACTGAGCCACCCAGGCATCCCAGAAATGGAAGATTTTGTTTATGAAAACCACTTCCAAAAGTGTCAAACTACAGGGGCCTCTGGGTGGCTCAGTCAGTTGAGCATCTGACTCTTGATTTTGGCTCAGGTCATGATCTCAGGGCTGGGAAATCAAGTGCTGCATCGGGGCATGCTGGGCATGAAGCCTGCTTAAGATTCTCTCTCTCCATCTCCCTCTGCCCTCCCTCCCGCCCCCACTTGCTTGCTCTCTCTAAAAAAAAAAAAAAAAAAGTCAAATTTTAAGGACACTACCAGATTTATCCTTAGATTTCATCCATCCTTCTCAGAAATATGAAGCTTTTTCTTTAGTTGCAGATTTTTGCAATTAGAACGGACTCTAAACCACAGATCCCAAACTGGTGACCCAAACAAATGAATGTGGTCACAAAGATGCTCTGTTTTGGTCCCCACATATGAAAAAAAATTTTTTTTGCCATAATGGCAATAATTAAAACTTGAGGGGCTTTCACACTAAGGCCCATATTTCTGGCTTCTCTCAGAAAACCGAAAGTTGGGGCGCCTGGGTGGCTCAGTGGGTTAAAGCCTCTGCCTTCTGCTCAGGTCATGATCCCAGGGTCCAGGGATTGAGCCCCGCATCAGGCTCTCTGCTCAGCAGGGAGCCTGCTTCCCTTCCTCACTCTCTCTGCCTGCCTCTCTGCCTACTTGTGATCTCTGTCTGTCAAATAAATAAATAAAATCTTTAAAAAAAAAACAACCAGAAGATTTAGCTTCACCAGGCCTTCCCTGTAAGTCTGTTGGAGTGAAGTAGTGGTCCTCTCTTTAGATGGAAAATGTATTCTCCCCTTACTACAGTCCCCACCTGGACGACTGCATTCATCTACCTGACCCTGTTCAGGATTTGTATCTATGACTCTTGTCAACTAAAGAGGCCAAAAATCTGTTACTCTTTACCTTGCAGAAGGTCATCACAGAATTTCCGCTCCATAGCAAGAGATATATAATTATAAGTGTCATACTTTCTTTGACTTTTGTTCAACCAGCAAAGTCGATACCACATTTGGCTGTTTGGATCCTGACCAAAAGTTGAGTGTGAAATTGAGTTCTCATGCTACCATGAGAACAGGTCAGAGAAGCATGGAAGGCTCAGGCTTAGGGAAGACTGAAGACAGGAAACTGGAAGACTAGCTGACCTTGGCCTTGGCAGCCTGGTCAGATGCTCCAAGTAATTTCCATCTTGGCCTGCCAACAGTACTGCATTCACAAAGGATAATTTTAATTGCCAAGAACAACAAGAAAATTGATCTTGCTTCATACTCTCCAGGATCGAAAGCTCACAGAATCATACCTGCATGGCCGACCACACTGTCTCTTGTTGTGCTTCTTTGAGATGTACTGATGCTGTTGGGCTACAGTCTGCATGAAATGTCTTCACCTGTTCTCTTCCTACACCATTGGAGAAGTTGGTTTAAGATCCGATGAAATTCTAAAACATTTGGAATGGCTCCGAAGAGCTAAAACAGGTTTTGTTGCAAGGGAAAGAGCTATGAACAGCTACAGTAGTTGTGAAAAGAACAGCTTATGACAAAGACAACATTTCCTCAAAAGATGGAAGGAAGGAGCAGAATGTCCCTTTATGCCGTGTCCGTTGTATTGAGCAACTTTTCACAAGGCTGTATGGTTGTGCCATAGCACTTTAAAGAATCCATGTGTAATAAGGATTTGTTTAATGACTACAGTAAAGGCTTTCAGAGAAGTAAGAACACTTGTGGGCTTTGAAAATCTGAGACCTTCTTAATCTTCTTTCTTCTGGGAAGACCTCATTTCAGCTCAGGAAGATGGGGATCTTTCTTCGACTTACACGCCCCTAGAAAAGGAGAAACCATAACTCTCTTCTTGATAGTTCATCTTTGGGTTCTACATAAGCAACCTTTAGATAAATCTGACTTAATTCCATTCCATGGTGTAATCACACATCTTTCTTGTTTACCACACATTACTAAACCTCTAGTTCTTTGTCAATAAACTTATCACAAAGAGTTACTTTTTATATTGTTTATCACATGACCTTGCCTCTTTGTTCCCTGCCCTAACAGACTCAGCCATCCTCCAGCTTCCACCTGGACTAGCAGCTTGTTTCCATGTAGACACCCTACATTACTAGTTTGGTATTTAGAAAAATAAATTACCCTCCATGGAGCACCAGTGGCCAATGTGAGGGAAGATGAGGGGATTTGATCCTTTGATTGATCTGAGTGCCAATACCACAAATGCCATCATCACAGTTGGCACTGGGGCTACCGGCGCTGAGGACAAAAGAGAGGCATGAGCCACCTCCCTGGAAAGCCAGCCCAGAAAATAACATCCAGATGGGCGCCTGTTGAATGCAGAGCCCTGGCCTGAACGCTGTGGGGAGATGCCAAGCCAGGAAGGGGAAGGTATTTTGCCTTCTGAAAGGACCCTATCATTCCTTCAGGCCATAAGCATTGACAGAGGCCTACTCTGTGCCAGGTTAGGTGTTAGGAGCTTGGCATTTAGTAACCTGTCCTCCAGGTGCTCACAGTCTGGGGTGGGGATGGGGTGGGAGGACTTCTTATCTAAAAAATATTTCCTGTTCTTGTGTTATCAAAGATTCACATTAAAGATGTCACATAAATGCAAACATAGCCCCACAGAGACGTTAAGCACAGAACCCAGGAGCAGATAGTTAGCATCTTGGAAAAAAGACTAAAAAGAGGGCCTAAGACAAAACCATCCAAGAGGCAACCCACCATCCAAGTAGACCACTCCCAGTTCCCCACTTCTGTGGGCATGTCCTCAACGGCTCATCCTCCTGGCTCCCCTGGCTTCCTGTTGCAAGTTTTCTCCTACTTTACCGTCCTGAGTCTTCTCTCACAGGTGGGAAAGAGATTGAACCCAGTCCTTCTGTACCAGGGTAGAGCAGCAGGGGATCCTTAGGATCCTTAGGATCCCCTTCCCCCAGGCAGCAAGCCATTTCCTCCCTGTGCCAGTGCTAGACTGCCTTTCGGAGCAACCTGCGTGGCCGTGGCCCTTTAGCCCTCCAGAAAAGCATTGCCCCTCCCAAAGATTTCAAGTTGGATACACATCTCCAAACAGTCTTGCATGGAGAAAATTTAAAGTTTGTGAGGCTCCTTTACATTTATTTCCCAGGCTGGTATTTTTTGGAAGGATAAAGCCACAGATGAGGACTGATTGATTTTTTTTTTTTTTTTTTTTAAGTACGCTCTATGCTCAACATGGGGCTTGAATTCATGACCCTGAGATGGAGAGTCATGTGCTCTACAGACTGAGCCAGCCAGGTGCCCTCAGGTTGGTGTTTTTAAATTTGGAATTAGATGAGAAGCATCTATATCTTTTTTTTTTAAAATATTTTATTTATTTATTTAACAGAGAGAGACAGTGAGAGAGAGAGGGAACACAAGCAGGAGAAGTGGCAGAGGGAGAAACAGGCTTTCTATTGAGTAGGGAGCCTGACATGAGACTCGATCCCAGGACCCTGGGAATCATGACCTGAGCTGGAGGCAGATGCTTAACGACTGAGCCACCCAGGTGCCTCCATCAACATCTTTTTAATGCTTAGAAACTTGAAGGTGTGACTCCTTCCCAGCCAGGGGCTTTATAGGCACATTTGACCTAAATTACCATCTAGGGGAATTATTCTCACAGGAGGAATTCCAAGCCATGCAGAAGCAGGGTGACTGGGGAAGCATAGGATGCTAAAACATGCACAGTAAGGTAAACTTAATATGGATGGATTCCTTCTTAAGATGCCACTTGCTTTCTAATGATATCCTGGTCTATGAATTTTGTGGACACTGCTTCTGGGAGACATTTTATGTAAAAGGTTCCTGTGGTCAAATAATGTTGGGAAATATTGCACCTTTTATCTCTGGTCATGAAGATTTGGGACATACATTAGCAAATTAAACCTTCCAAGCAGTTGTGCGATAAAGGAACCAGTCTAATTTCAAAAAACAAACAAAACAACAACAACAAAAATCAGTGTTTTTCAAATGCATTTAATTACAGCAAGAAAAAAATTTAAATCCTCTAACACTGATTAATACCCTGTGAGATTGTGTGGCTCACAAACAGAAATGTGCTACTCTCATATTTGCTTTCTTTTGGTGATGGGATGGGTTTTTTTTTTTTCTCAAAGAAACATTTGTTTTATGTCCTGTTGAGTAAATCGCTGTTTTCCTATCAATTGATTCATTTGATGGGAACAATAAATTTCCATGCTGACCCACGTGAGTGCTCTCCAGAATTCATACCCAGATGATTTCATGCTAGAGCATTAGCTGGCTTTTCTTTCTCTCCTTTCTTACGGCTTTCACCACTGGGTGATGGGAAAGGCACATGACTTCAGTGGACTCCGCATTTTTATGCGCTGCTGTCAGCAGAAGATTACCTGTAGTAGCCGAAGGAGTCTAAAAATGGACAAGAGGAACTTGTCACTTCGAAGGAACATGTGTTCTCATTTTATAATACAGTTTTAAGGGCTAATTTTGCTGTCTGCTGGGTATTTAAGTGAAATATTTGTAGGCTCAACAGGGATTCAGGGGAGAGATGCAAAGAAGGGGAGAAAAAAATTCTTTTTATCAAAATGGGAGCACAGCAAACTAGTCCATTCTCTCCTCCCCACCCTTCCCTCCGGCTCTCAAACAAAAGTTCTGAGTGTGTCTATTTCTTTTACTCCCACTATCAGCTTTGAGCTGGGAAGGGGAGGGTGTCCAGTGAAATGCTTGCTCTCTGAGAGCCCTTCGCAGAGTCACCCCCACTGGAGTGGGAAATTGCTAAAGGATTTCTTCCTGAGCTGGAAGCAGCTTACCTGAAACTCTGTTTCACCACCGCAGCAGTAGCACCTATTGTGAGTGTGAATATTTTATCCTCCCAGAATTCTTCCTTTTCCTTCCTCCTCTCCAAACCCTGCCTTTGTTTGTTTGTTTTAATGGTGGGTCTGCAGCCTTATTCTCGTAACGCCAATCCTGGGATCCTGGGATCCTGGGATCAGTACTGCTCCCCACTCTCCTGCTCCCTGCTGTCCTGCACCCAGTTTCTCTGTGGCCTGTTCACAGTGGCAGGCTCACAGAGAAAGCCGGTCTCCAGTGCTTCAGGGGACTAAATCACCCTCCCCTCCCCTCAGGGTGAGAACAAGAAAATGAAAATAACCAGCTCAGCACTGACTGGATACCGGCACTGCGCTAACAACTTTCCATGTATTTTCTTATTTCATCCTATTTCCATTTTACACATGAGAAAACAGAGGCTCACCAAGGTAACCTGCCCACAGGCAAACATACTACGTGGCACAGAGCCAAGATTTGAAGGCTGATGCTGAAGTTCATGTTATTGGCCGCTGTAGTAAATTCATTCACTCCTTCGACAAATGTATCAGGCAGTGGTCCAGTGCTGGGGATACAGAAGTGGGGACAAAGAATGAAGACTTTCCTTATGTAGCTTCCACTCCAGTGAGGAGACAGAAAATGCACAGCAAATTCCAGGTGTCATGAGGAAAACTAAGCAGGGTAACAGGATCAAGAGTAGGGGGGGAGGGGCGGCTCCTCTGCCCAGACTGAGTGGTCAGGGAAGGCCTCTGTGGGATCCCACCAGAACGGGGTTACTATATGCTCCTGCATTTTCTCACGGAAACCACATGCTGGTGATCTCAGCTAATACTTCTGGGGTTCTGTATTTACAGACCCTGACAGATCTCTCTGGATCAGGGTACCTCTAGAGAACTCTATTTTGTTGGGAAGACAAAGCTGGCATTCTTCCACAGAAATATGTTGGACTGTGTCTTCAGAGATATGCTGGCTGGTGTGTCTTCGGAGTTGTCCAGGAGAAAGGTGCTCTCACCTTTCAACACAAGCATTCATTTTACTTGGCAGGTGAACCCCATTCTTCTAATAACTATGGGTAGGAGTTGCCAAGCACTTGCCATGTCATGTGTCAGACGTGGGTCTAAGTGCTTTACATGTGTCATTTCATTTAATGCTGACAACCACTCGAAAGGGAGATGGTCTCAGCTTTGGCTGCCATAACAAAATACCACAGACTGGGTGGGTTAAACAACAGATTAATATTCTCCCAGTCCTGGAGGCTAGAAGTCCAAGATCAAGGTGCTGGCATGGTTGCGTTCTCTTGAGAACTTTCTTCCTGGCTGTGGACAGCCTCCTTCTCCCTGTGTCCTTACGTGGTAGAGAGAGAGGGAGAGGGAGGATGTGAGCTCTATGATGTCGATTATAAGAGCACCGATTTCATCATGGAGCCTACCTTATCCCCCAACAGCCCCATCTCCAAATGCCATCACACTGAGGATTAGAAATTAAATATACAGGGGCGCCTGGGTGGCTCAGTGGGTTAAAGCCTCTGCCTTCAGCTCAGGTTATGATCCCAGGGTCCTGGGATCGAGCCCCACATCAGGCTCTCTGCTCAGCAGGGAGCCTGGTTCCTCCTCTGTGTCTCTGCCTGCCTTTCTGCCTACTTGTGATCTCTCTCTCTCAAATAAATAGATAAAATCTTTAAAAGAAAAAGATTTTAAAAAAAGAAATTAAATATACAAACTTCAGGGGAACACAGTTCAATCCATAGCAGAAATGTCATTATTACTGCCATTCTACAAATAAGGAAATGGGTACAAAGAGCTCAGGGAATTTGCCCATGGTCACATGCAGTGGAATTAGTATCCAATTATTGTCAGTCTAACACATATCAAAAACCATCTTTGTGAGGAAGAAGAAAACAGCACAATATTACTAGCCCTGAACCAAAAATCATGAATTCTGAAGGTGCTTAACAACAGCAACAACAATAACAACCACAAAACATCGAAGCCCTAAAACCTGTAAACCAAGGAGCAAACCTTAAAGAGAAACTTCTTTAAAAAGTCCTTATCCTGGTATACCATGGGTGTTAAGCTCCTTTTTTTTTTTTTTTTTAAAAAAAAATGTGCAAGGGGGGGGGGGGCAAAGGTGGGGGGGGGGGGAGAATCTTTTTTTTTTTTTTTTACTTTATTTAAGCTTTATTTAAACATATAATGTAACCCCACCACCCTCACCCAACCCCTCTTCCCCCCACCCCCCTCAGTTTGTTTTATGACATTAAGAGAAGAGGGAGAATCTTAAGCAGGCTCCACGCCCAGCATGGAGCCCAACGTGGAGCTTGATCTCATAACCCTGAGATCATGACCTGAGCCAAGATCAAGAGTCAGATGCTTAACCAACTGAGTCACTCAAGTACCCCTGTATGTAAAGTTTTTGAACTGAATGTTGATAAAATGTTCTTGACCACTGTGCTATGCAGCTTCTTTTCATGTGGAAGGATGCACTGATCCATCATCCAGGTAGAACACTGAGGAATGCACAATAAACTCTTCACAGAGATGAACATATCCTTCTTTGAAGGCTTTCCAAAAAAGCGCATTTGTCTATTTTCTTAGTTTAAATCATATGCTCTCTTTGCTCTTTAGACATTGACTGAAACAGACTCAGACCCTACTGTACAACAAAAAACGTTTTTGTTTAAAAAAAAAAAAATCTGTCAATCAACTCTCCTGGCTCTGATTCCATGAACATTGAGTAAACTTCTGATAAAAATTTAACCTATTGAGTGTCTTGCACAAAAAGTGTAGATACTCAAACCTGAATACTCTGGAATGCATATTTCATTCTCAACACTTGTCTTTCCAGTTGCTACACATAATTTGTTGTGCATTTGATTAGCATGGTCTAGTCCCCAAGTCTTAACACCACTGGGAACAATGACAAAATAGTTCCTGGGTCTCTAAAAATTGAAGATTTTTCCAGACTCCATGTTGTCTCTTGTCCTTGGCTTAGTAAGTTCCTCCTTCACACCTGTCATTGATCCAATGAAGGCATACCTTCACAATACTTCTTTTCCTTGATTGGAGTCTGGACGATCATGTTTTTGGGTGGCTTACTTTTACAGCTAGCTGACCTTATTGATTAATAGAGATCTTTACATTGATCAGTATTGTACTCTAAAAGGATAACTCTAGATCCTATAGCTGTTATAATACCATTTTTTCAGAGGAGTTTGGAATTTATTCCAAACTTTTCCAAATTTTGGAATTTATTCCAAAAGTAATCAAAGATCTATGGAGGGTCCTGAGTTTCAAAGGGGCATGATCAGAATTGTGAGGAGCAGACTGGCATTGGAGAGGTCTGTAAAAATATTACTACACCATTTCAAATTCAATCAACTTTCATTGTGACAGCCATCCCACATCCATACAGTTTGGATCCATTTTCTTCCCTATCCCCACTGTCATCATCCTAGTCCAAGCCATTATCACTTCTCACTTCATTTTCTATGAAGTCTCCTAACAAGTCTCCCTGCTTCCTCTATTTCTCCCATGAAAATCAATCTTCTACATGGTAACTAGAGAATTTTTTTTTTTTTAAGATTTTATTTATTTGTTAGAGAGAGAGCAAGCGAGCACAGGGAGACAGAGAGGCAGGCAGAGGCAGAGGCAGATGCAGGCAGGCTCCCTGCCGAGCAAGGAGCCCGATGTGGGACTCGATCCCAGGACGCTAGGATCATGACCTGAGCCGAAGGCAGCTGCTTAACCAACTGAGCCACCCAGGCGTCCCTTTTGTTGTTTTTTTTTTAAGATTTTTTAAATTTTTTTTTTTAAAGATTTTATTTATTTATTTGTCAGAGAGAGTGGGCGAGCGAGCACAGGCAGACAGAGCGGCAGGCAGAGGCAGAGGGAGAAGCAGGCTCCCTGCCAAGCAAGGAGCCCGATGTGGGACTCGATTCCAGAACGCTGGGATCATGACCTGAGCCGAAGGCAGCCGCTTAACCAACTGAGCCACCCAGGCGTCCCGAGAATTTGTTTTTATAAAAAAAAAATCATTTTGATATAAATCATACACCCTAAATACACCCATTTAAAGTTTACAATTAAGTGGATTTTAGTATATTCACAAGATTGTGCAACCACTGCAAGTATTTTATTTTTTAAAGGGTTAATTTTATTTACTTTTAAATATTTTATTTATTTTATTTGAGAGAGAGAGAGAGAAGCAGGGAGAGGGAGAAGCAGGCTCCCTGCTGAACCAGGAGCCCAATGTGGGACTCAATCTCAGGACCCTGGGATCATGACCTGAGTCAAAGGCAGACACTTAACCAACTGAGCCACCCAGGCGCCCCTTTTATTTTTAAGATTTTATTTTATTTATTTATTTATTTTTTTTTTTTTTAAAGATTTTATTTATTTATTTGTTAGAGAGAGAGAGAGAGAGCGAGCGAGCACAGGCAGACAAAGTGGCAGGCAGAGGCAGAGGGAGAAGCAGGCTCCCTGTTGAGCAAGGAGCCCGATGTGGGACTCGATCCCAGGACGCTGGGATCATGACCTGAGCCGAAGGCAGCTGCTTAACCAACTGAGCCACCCAGGCGTCCCTAAGATTTTATTTTTAAGTAATCTCTACACCCAACACGGAGCTTGAATCACCACCCAGAGATCAAGAGTTGCATGTTCTACTGATTAAGCCAGCCAGGCACCTGAAAGTGTCTAATTTTAAAACATTTTAATTATGCCTCAAAAAAACCCATAACTGTTAGCAGTAATTTCCCATTCCTCCTTCCTCCAGGCCCCTGGCAACCACTAATCTACTTTCTGCCTCTATGTATTTGCTGATTCTGGACACTTCATATAAATGAAATCACAGAATATGTGGCTTTTTGTGACTTGCTTCTGACACGTAGTGTAATGCTTTCAAAGTCTATCTTTGTTGAAGCATGCATCAACACTTCATTTCTTCTTATGACCAAATAATATTCAATTGTATGGACATAACACATTTTACATTTCTACCAGGAGTGTGTGAGGTGCCCAGTTTCTTCACATCCCTCATCGACATAGGTTATTGTCCATCTTTTTTGTAATAGCCATCCTAATGGTTGCAAAGAACCATCTCATTGTGGTTTTGATCTGTGTTTCCTTGATGAATAATAATGTTGAGAATCTCTCAATGTGCTTATTGACTTTTGGTATATCATCTTTTTTTTTTAAGATTTTATTTGTTTGACACAGAAAGAGAGAGCACAAGCAGGGGGAGTGAGAGAGAGAGAGAGAAGCAGATCCTCACTGAGCAGAGAGCCCTATGCGGGGCTTGATCATGACCTGGGCTGAAGGCAGACACTTAACCAACTGAGCCACCCAGGCACCTGACTTTTGGTATATCACCTTGAAGAAATGTCTATTCAGTTCCTTTGCCCATTTCAAAAAAATAGGGTCATCTTTTTATTAATGAGTTAGAAGCATGCTTTACATATTGTAAGCATAATTTCCTTCTCAGATATGGTTTGCAAGTATTCTTCTCCTGTTCTCTGACTTGTTTTTGATGGTATTGTTTGTAGCACCAGTGTTTTTAATTTTTATGAAGCCTAATCTAGCTATTTTTTTCTTCTGTTTTTTATGCTTTGATGTCATCTCAAAGAAGGTTTACATAACTCCAGTTCATGGAGATATACTCCTCTGTTTTCTTCTAAGAGTTTTATAGTTTCAGCTCCTATATTTATGGCTTTGATCTATTTTGAGTTAATTTTTGTGTATGATTGCAGTGGGGGTCCAGTTTCATTCTTTATACAGAATAATACAGCAATATTTGTTGAAACAACTACAGAAATCTTTTAAAAGTATAGATCGGATCATAATCCTTCTCTGATTAAAACTTTTTTTTTAAAGATTTTATTTATTTATTTGTCAGAGAGAGCGGGCGAGCGAGCACAGGCAGACAGAGCAGCAGGAGAAGCAGGCTCCCTGCCAAGCAAGGAGCCCGATGTGGGACTCGATCCTAGGACGCTGGGATCATGACCTGAGCCGAAGGCAGCCACTTAACCAACTGAGCCACCCAGGTGTCCCTCTGATTAAAACTTTTAATAACTTTCCATTGCACTTACAATAAAATCCAGATTTCTCCGCCTACTTCTTCACTCTCATTTTATGCCATTCTCACTCTTGCTCACCAGGCTGCAGGGTCTCTCATTTCCCAGAATAAATAAAACTTAGTTTTTCCTTAGTTTCCTCATCTTTCTTCATTTCTCACCCCCCCCCCATTTTTAAAGATTTTATTTATTTGTTTGACAGAGAGATCACAAGCTAGGAGACAGAGCGAGAGGGAAAAGCAGGCTCCCCACTGAGCAGGGAGCCTAAGGCAAGGCTCCACCCTGAGACTCAGGGGTCATGAGGAGTGCGGAAGGCAACCACTTAACCAACTGAGCCACTCAGGTGGCCCTCATTTCTCACTTTAAATATCATCTCCTCATAGACGACTTTTCTCAACTTTTCTCCTAAAGTAGATTCTCTATCCCATCCCACTTATCTCTTGTCTCATCTCCTGTAATTTTCTTCATAGCTTTATATATATATATCTACATTTCTTTACTACTTTAGTTTTTTACTTTTGAGTAATACTTCTTGGCATTTTCCATAGCGTTTTGCATATCGTACACATTTGCTTCACAGGTCATGTTATTAGAAATTAGAGAAACTAGAATTTACAATTCGATGGGATGTAAAAAATCACCTGTCAATTACTCCTACTTTACAGACCCCAAAACCAAAGTCTAAGGAGTGTGGAAGAGTTGTCTGGGGTAAAAAGAGTTGATTTTGAGAACTCTAACTTCCACACTGATTTGCCCTATTCCAACGTGATGCCTTTTTTGCAAAATCACTAAAATGAGTTTTGTTTTGTTTTGTTTTGTAATTTCTTATAGAAATAACATTATTTTTCCAAGCCTTCTTTCTAAAAATGCTTGGAATGGGCCCTCAAATGAATGGACAAGACCGGGTTAGGAAGGCCGGAAGTCACACTTCACCAGGGCAAGACATCGTACCACTTCGTTTCACGCTCCTTGTCTGTCCCTCCTCCTTCTCCCTCCGTCCTTTCCCATTTTCCGGGTCAACCGCCCGCGCACCCCTACCCCCGAGGCCCCGCCCTCTTCAGGGCCGCGTGCCCTGCGCCAAGATGGCGCCAGGCGCTTCTGCTCTGGGGGAAGTGAGCTCACACTACTCCGGAAGGGAAGGCGGGGAAAGAGCAGGCGGGTGGGTGACCCGCCGTGGGGCTGTGGGTGGGGCGGCGGCCGCAGCTGTGGCATTCACATTTGGGGCTGGAGAGAGGGAGAGGAACTGGCCGGCTCCTGGGAGCCCAGTCGAGGTCCCAGGGCCGGGGGGTTGAAGGAAGTCGCCCCGAGAGGCTCGCCACGGGCCGAAGGAGAGACGGCTCTGGGAGCCGGCGTCCCACCCCCGGCGGCCTCCTTCCCCGTCCCTCCTCCCGGGCTGCGCGCGGCGGCCGCGGTCTCGGGGGCTGCGGCAGGAACCGTCGAGCGGGCTGCGCGGAACCCTCCTTCAGAGGACCCGCTGGAGGAGAAGAGGGAGCGCGGTGGCTCAGGCCGTCAGCTCAGAGGTCAGGCCTCGGGTCGCGGTCCCTGGTCCTCCGTCCTTCGCCCAGCCCTCTTGGCTAGAGTCCCCGATCTCCCCACGCTGCTTCAGCCTTTTTTTTTTTTTTTCTTTTCAGTATGCCACCAAACCCTCTGGCAGGGTGAGCTTTTTTCCTCCCTCTTTTTGCCGGGAAGGAGATACATATGTAAAGGATCTCTGTCCTCATTGCTGCCCCTGCCCTCTTAAAAGTTTTCCTTTGGTAGGAATGCTTGTAGTCCTTCCGTGGACGATTTGATGACACCCATTCCAGCCGCGGGCCTAATTTAGTAACTGGAATCACCTTCAGATCAAATCTTAAAAATTACCTACAAAACTCCGCTGCAGAGTTGTTCTCTCCCGTCCAAGAAGGGCAAATGGACTTCGGAGTTAAGATGCAGGGAGGTGAACCAGTGTCAACAATGAAAGTCTCAGAGAGTGAAGGGAAGCTGGAGGGCCTGGCCACAGCGGTGACCCCGAACAAGAACAGCAGCAACAGCAGCTGTGGGGGTGGAATCAGCAGTAGCAGCAGCAGCAGCAGCCGCGGTGGCAGTGCAAAAGGCTGGCAGTACAGGTATGACACTTTCTTCAAGGTGACTTCCTCAGGTGGGGGTAACTGGAGTCTGCATTTCTGCAGTTGTTGAAAGGTAAGGTTACCCACTGACTTCCCGAAGCAACATCTCATTTGGACCTAGGATCTCATATTTCGTTAGCAAGATTTTCATTCATTCATTCGTCCATTCAACAGGTTATTTATTGAAGGCCTTTTGGAGAATACATAAATGTATCAGTCAACTTCCTCTAACATCCCTAGAGTTAATCCCTCCTCTGATTTAATTTTTCTGTACTCAACTTCTGTTTTTGCCGGTGTTGCAATTTGTTCACAGGCCTGCCTCCCCTGCTCGGCTGTGAGGGAAGGATCTGCTTAACTCAGCTCTCTCCAGCAGCTCGCACTTGCTAGGTGCTCAAAATATTCATGGAATGATTGAATGAAATCATTTAATAATATTCTTGCCTCAGTGTGTGACTTAGAAGGGGAGCTATAGATAAATAATTTGAATACAGGGGCAGAGGTACAGATGCTCCTGCCTTTGATACTCCAGACCAGGGAGCCGAAGATGTTTCAGTTTGAGTTGGTCAGGCCATTTACAAGCTCTGTCTTGTTGAGAAATTCTACATTTGTTAATTTGTATTGACATGAAGAAAAAATTTAAGGAACAGGAAAAGAGTGCTGGAGAAGCAATGGTAGTTTTGTTTTTGTTTTTGATAATGTAAAGTAGAAGGGATCTAACCATCCAGAATCTTTTTAATTGAGATATATTTGACATGTAACTTAATTATATTCACACATACAAATAAGGATTCCTTATTTGCATGTGTTTTCAGAATGATCACAGTACATCTAGAGAATGTCACTAGATATAGATACAACATGTATTTTTTTTTAAGGATTTAGTTACTTATTTTAGAGAGAGAGCAAGCATAAGAGAGCACACATGCTGGTGCAAGAGTGCACCAGGACTGGGCATGCAAAGGGAGGAGCAGAGAGAGAGGGAGAGAATCTCAGGTAGACTCCCTGCTGAGTGTGGAGTTCAACTCCAGGCTCAGTATCACCACCCTGAGATCACAACCAGAACCGAAGTCAAGCATTGGTCACCTAATTGAATGAGCTGAGCCACCCAGGCACCCCAGTAGTTACAATATTTTTTTTATTGTATTGAGAACTTCTAAGATTTCTCTCTAAGCAACTTGTAAATATACAATATAGTATTTTTTTTTTAACATTTTATTTATTTGTCAGAGAGAGTGAGCATAGGCAGATAGAATGGCAGGCAGAGGCAGAGGGAGAAGCAGGCTCCCCGCTGAGCAAGGAGCCGGATGCAGAACTCGATCCCAGGACACTGGGATCATGACCTGATCTGAAGGCAGCTGCTTAACCAACTGAGCCACCCAGGTGTCCCTCTTTTTTTTTTTTTTTTTTTTTTAAAGATTTTATTTATTTATTTGACAGAGACACAGCCAGAGAGGAAACAGAAGCAGGGGGAGTGGGAGAAGCAGGCTCCCCACTTAGCAGGGACATCCATGTGGGGCTCAGTCCCAGGACCCTGAGTTGGTGACCTGAGCTGAAGGCAGTCGCGTAATGGCTGAGCCACCCAGGCGTCCCAAAATACAGAATCATTAATTATAGTCACCATGCATTACACCCCCAGGACTTATTTTATAACTGGAAGCTTGTACTTTTTGATTACCTTCACCCAGTTCACAGCCCAACCCTCTACTCCACGCCCCCTCTCTGGCAATCACCTATCTGTCTCTGTTACCTATGAGTTCATTTTTATTTTGTTTTTTAAGATTCCACATATAAGAAACCATACAGTATTTGGTTGTCTTTGTATAACTTATTTTATTTAACATAATGCCCTCAAGGTCCATCCATGTTGTTGCAAATGGCAGGATTTCCTTTTTTTGTGGCTGAGTAATATTCCATTTTATATACCACATTTTCTTTTATTTGTTCATCTGTTGTGGACACTTAGGTTGCTTCCATGGCTTAACTATAGTAAATAATGCTGCATTTAAAATGGGGGTGCAGACAATCTTTTCAAGGTAATTTTTTTTTTTCAGATAAATACTGAGAAATAGAATTGGCTAGATCACCAGAATCTTTAGAGTGAATGAAATCAGACTATTTTATAGTATTGAAACTAAAGGAATGAATTTTGGTTAACTGACTGCCTGTGTACCTAATTCTAGTCCTTTTCAGCCTTGTGCTGTTTGTAGTTGTGAAATTTGTGTGAAATTTGAAAGGGATTAAAACCAAGATTTTGTAAAGGGTATACATTTATCATGAATAATACCTATATATGTGAAATATGCATGACTATATTAGCATACAGAAATGAAGTGTAGAAATTATAACTTTTTATTGATAAGTGACTATAGGGCAAGAAAGTATATTAAGTTATTGTGAGATGCTCAGGCACACTTTTGGAATCAGCATGATCTTTTTTTTTTTTTTTTTTTTTTGGTGGCTTAAGATTAACCATATAAAATTATTAGTTACTTGGTAGGGATATTTTGATATGACTTAAGAAAGCAAAATAAAGTAATATTCCAAGTCAGAAGTCAGTCTTCTGTTATCCTTAGCTTTTTGAAACCCAGTCTCAATTGAGTTGAGAAGTGAAACAGGTTTCTTAGTCCCAGAGAAAGTGGTCATAAAACCATACACAAAGTACTTGTGTACTTTGATTCAGAATCGTCATATCCCTTATTTAGGGTATTATTTAATGGTTACATAATTTTCAAGCTAGAATCTGTTGGAAGCACAAGTGAAAAAGATTATCATGGGAAATGTACCAGCGAAAATGGCAACTGACAATGTAGGACAGTCCAAGAAGATTTGAAAAATTAACATGCAGATTCAGCTATATTACTTCCTAGTACAATAATCAGTCACAATGACCTAAGTCATCCAGGAAAACACTCTGTGTTTAAGAAGGAACTCCTCCCCATGGGTGCAGATATAAATGCTTTTCTGCATTTACATACATATTTTTATTTTAATGAGGCTTGTCCAAGGCTAATCCTTCAATTTAGTCCCCAATCTAATTTGTCCTTTTGTCCTCTAGGACATTGATCAAGCAGTTTCTCTATTGTCCTGTGTTACTCTTTTCCTGGCTTCTTCCCCTGAGACTGGGTCTCTAGACTTAAAAACAACAATAATAAAATCCAGCCTAATCCTTTCCTTTTGAAAGTCTTTTACACTCAACTGCCTCCTTTTCCTTAATCCTCATTTATTGCTTGACTCAACAGTTGGCTCTATCCTCGCCAAGGATATGAGTAAAAATGATGAGTTTTTTTAGATTCATATTCCCATTTATTTCTCTGTAAGTGTATTTGTTACACCTCTTTTCTTGGTGGTGGTTTTTGGTTTTTTGTTTTTTAAGATTTTATTTTTTAAGCTATCTCTATACCCAACATTGAGCTAGAACTCAGAACCCCTGAGATCAAGAGTTGCATGCTCCATTGATTAAGCCAGCTGAGCGCCTCTCTTTTCTTGACTTGATTACTTTCTTTTGATTTCTCCTTTTCTCAGTTATCTTTGTTTGGCTCTTTTCCTTAAAAGACTGGTGTGATAGTCCATCATCTTATTAAGCTGCGTGTTTTCTGTTTGTTACTTTGTTCTCTTCCATGGCCTCAGTTATTTCTGGAACTTGGGAGCCAATATATCCAACTGTCTACCTGTAATTTGCTACTATCCCATTTCAAAAATGGAGATTTTTGGTCATGTCTTATTGAGTAGTTGAAATTCAGTAAAGACCCTATGATTCAGACCCTGGGCTTTGGCTTTGCAAACTTAGACAGTTAATTAGTGTAATGTTTTCAAGGTTTATAAATGCTGTAATGTGTATCATTACTTCATTCTTTTTTATGGTTGGATAATATTACATTATATGAATATACCACATTTTGCTTATTGATTTATCAATTGATGGGCTTTTGGGTTGTTTCCATTTTGGGGCTATTAGGAATAATGCTACTTTGAACATTTGTGTTCAGGTTTTGTGTGGACACATGTTTTCATTTCTCTTGGGTGTATATCTAGGATGGAATTGCTAGTTCCTATGGTAACTTAATGTTTAACTTTTTGAGGAACTGCCAGACTATTTTCTAAAGTGGCTGCACCATTTTACATTCTTGTCAGCAGTGTATTAGGGTTTTAATTTCTTCACATCCTTATGAGCACTTGTCTTAACTATCGTAGTGGTTGTGAAATGGTCTCTCATTGTGGCTTTGAATTGCATTTTCCTGATGTCTAAAAACATTGAACATCTCTCATGTACTTACTGGTCATTTGTATATCTTCTTTGGAGAAATGCCTATTCAGATCTTTTGCCCATTTTTAAGTTGGATTATTTATCTTTTTATTATTGAGTTGTAAGAGCTTTTTATGTATTCTGGATACATTTCCTTATCAGATATATGATTTGCAAATATTTTCTCCTATTCTGTGGAATACCTTTTCACTTTTTTGATGATATTGTTTACAGCACAAAAACTTCTACTATTCATGAAGCCCAATCAGTTTTTTTTTTTATTTTTTTGCTTATAGTTGGTGTCACATCTAAAAACCATTGCTAAGTCCGGGACTGCAAAGGTTAATGCGTGTGTTTTTGTCTAAGAGTTTATATTAACACTTACATTTAGGTCTCTGATCCATTTTTAGTTACTTTTTTTTTTTAATTAAATTTATTTTATTTGACAGAGAGATTACAGGCAGGCAGAGAGGCAAGCAGGGAGAGAGAGAGAGAGGGAGATGGGGAAGCAGGCTCCCTACCTAGCAGAGAGCCCGACGTGGGGCTCCATCCCAAGACTCTGGGAATATGACCTGAGCCGAAGGCAGAGGCCTTAGCCCACTGAGCCCCATGAGTTACTTTTTTAATGATAACTATATATATATATTTTTAAAGATTTTATTTATTTATTTATTTGATAGAGAGATAGGAAAAGAGCACAAGTAGGCAGAGTGGCAGGCATAGGGAGAGGGAGAAGCAAGCTCTCTGGCAAGCAGGGAGCTCGACGTGGGGCTCAGTCCCAGGACCCTGAAATGAAGTCCCGAGTTGAAGGCAGACGCTTAACCCACTAAGCCACCCAGGTGCCCATGATCAATTATGTTTTTTCTTTTGTGAAGTGTCTGCTTATATGTTTTATTCATTTTTTCTGGTTTTTTTCTCAGTATTTTTCTTGTTAATATACTTGAAGTATATTTTAAAATATTACATGTCAATTAACATTTTTTAACTTTTAATACCAATAGTACTTTAAAGATATTTTGTTGCCTTTTTCTTTTTTTAAACAGGTAAAAGAAGTATATACAGTGAAATGCTTACCTTGCATACTTCTCCTCCCTGCCCAGTTTTCCTGGAGTCAGTATCTTTTACCAGTTTCCCCTGGAGTCAATATCTTTTACTGATTTCTTCACTGTAGTTCCAGAGAAATTTATATTAGTTCTTTATATAGTAAATATATATAACATTTCAATTTTGTATAGTTAAATTATTTGCTAAACTTGGTACAAAGATTTTCCTAGCTGTGTTTTAATTTTTACACTTTTTCAGTCATATAGAAAACTTTTACCACTTATACCTTTTTCCTTTCACTTCGAATTATAGAAAGTTATTTATTTTTTAATTTTTTAAGTACTTTCCATGCCCAGTGTGGGACTTGTACTCACAACCCTGAGATCAAGGGTTGCATGTTCCACCACTGAGCCCATAGAAAGTTTTTTTTTTTTAAGATTTTATTTATTTATTTAATTTATTTGAGAGAATAAGCACGTATGCATGTGTGCTCCTAAGCTAGTGTGGAGAAGGGCGGAGAGGAAGAAGCAGACTCCCAGATGAGCGGGGAACCCAATGCAGGGCTTGATTTCAGGACCCTGGGATCCTGGCCTGAGCCAAAGGCAGATGCTTAACTAAGGACTGAGCCACCCAGGTGCCTGAAAGTTATTATTATTATTATTATTTTAAGATTGTTTATTTATTTATTTGACAGAGATCACAAGTAGGCAGAGAGGCAGGCAGAGAGAGAGAGAGGAGGAAGCAGGCTCCCTGCTGAGCAAAGAGCCTGATGCGGGTCATGATCCCAGGACCCAGGGATCATGACCTGAGCCAAAGACAGGCTTTAATGCACTTAGCCACCCAGGCGCCCCTGAGTTATTTTTTTATAAACACTTATTTTTTGTGTGGTTTTAAAATGATTTGGTAACTATATATTTATTTTGAATTTATTTTGAAACGTGTGAGATAGTGTATTACCTACTTTTGTGTTACAAATTACCCCAAAATTTAGTGTGTTGAAACAGCAACATTTTTTAATCCCACAGTGTTGTGAAGCTTAGGTGGGTCCACTGGTTTTGGGTCTTTCAGAAGGCTGTAGTCATCTTGAGGCTCAACTGGGAGGAATTTGCTTTCTGGCTTACCTCGTGGCTCTTGGCACAATGCAGTTCCTTTGACTTGTTGGCTAAAGACCTCAGTTCCGCATAAACTGACTACCAGCCACCTCCTTTGTTCCTGGTTGCATGGGCCTTTCCACAGAGCATCTTACTACTTAGCAGCATGTTTCACCAGAGAGAGGAAGTGAGAAAGCAAAAGAATGCTATCAAGTGGAAGTCTCTTTTGTAACTTAACCATGGAAATAAAATCCTGTCACTTTTCACTGTTCATTAGGTGGCTCAGCGGGTTGAGTGACTGCCTTCAGCTCGGGTCATGACCCTGGAGTCCTGGGATCAAGTTCCGCCCCCATGGGCCTCCCTGCTCAGCTGGGGGTTGGTGGTCTGCTTCTCCCTCTGATCCTCCCCGCCTCATGCTTGCTCGCCCTCATTCTCTCTCTCTCTCAAATAAATAAAATCTTTAAAAAAAATAAATAAGTGGTAAAGGTCAGCCCACACACAGGTGTGAAAACTGGCAGGGTTGGGATCTCTAGGATCTGGCTAAGAAGGTGCCTATTACAGATGTTAGTATAAATAGACTCTGAATTGTCATCTTCAATTGAGATAGATTTAACAAGTAGGCAGTTGGACATTTGTTTCTAAAGCTGAGGGTTTGGGACTGAAACTGATTGGGAATTAGAGGAGCTACTGGGAGATGTTACAATGACCTGGACATGAGATAATATAGGAAAGGTGTTAGTAGGCTGGAAAAGAAGGAAACTGTTTGAGGAAGGTTGACAGACTTTGGTGATTGATTGAGTGGAGGGTTTTAGTGAGGGAAGGGAGTAAAAATTGGCATCAGTCATCCGGATTTGAAGTTTGAGAAATCTACAGAAGAAATAGATTTGAGGAGTCAAATGATGCATTTGGTTGTAGGTTTGTTGAGCTAAAGTTGCCAGAATGTTTAAGTTGCTTATCTAGCTAGACCTTAGAGATGTGGGGCACTAGGAAGGTAGATGATTGCCTTTATAGTATCCAGAATGTTTTCACTTCTGTTGTCTCATTTAATCCTCACAACAACTCTTAGAGGAAGGCAGGACATTGATATCCCCATTTCACAGTTGAAGAAAATGGAGGTCAAAATGAATTGGCCAAGGCTACATAGCTAGTAAGTGGAAGAACTTTTATGTCCAGGTAGTTATTTGCATAGAAGTATTTAAAGTGGATAAACTCTCTATAGGAATGAATAAAAAAAATTTTTTTAAAGATTTTATTTATTTAAGGGTGCCTGGGTGGCTCAATCAGTTGGGTGTCTTGCCTTGGGCTCAGGTCATGATCGAGTCCCAAATTGGGCTTCCTGCTTGTCGGGAAGCCTGCTTCTCCCTCTGCCTCTGCCTGCTGCTCTGCCTACTTGTGCTCTCTAGCTCTCTATCAAATAAACAAATAAAATCTTAAAAAAAAAAAAAACAAAAGGAAAGAAAACATTTTATTTATTTGAGAGAGAGTGAGCAGGAGCTGTGGGGGGCAAAGGGGGTGGGAGAAGCAGACTTCCTGCTAAGCAGAGTCCGATTCTGGGCTCAGTCCCAGGACCCTGGATCATGATCTGAGCAGAAGGCAGACACTTAAGCCACTGAGCCACCCAGATGTTCCATTAATAATTATTATTGTCTTTAAAAGATTTTTATTGAGAGAGAAAGAGCTTGAGAGCATGTGTGTGCAAGTGGGGGAGGAGCAGAGAGAATCTCAAGCATCTCTGTGCTGAGCAGGGCTAGCTCCCATGACCCTGAGACCATGACCTGAGCTGAAATCAAGAGTCGGGTGCTTAACTGACTGAGCCACGCAGGTGCCGCAAGGAATGAAGAATTACTGATGAATTGTTTAGAAATGGTGGTTTCATCATTTACTAGTGTTCTAACTCATGTAGCAAATATTTTTGAGCCTCTACCATGTGAGAAGCTCTGTTAATTCCAAATTAATGTACACATTCATAACAGTGAAAAGTAAGGACTCCCAGGGCTTATTTGCGGAGGAATCTGAACAAGAATCAGAAAGAGAAGAGAGGTGCCTGGCTAGCTCAATTGGTAGAGCATGCCAATCAATTGATCTTGGGGTTGTGAATTCAAACCCTACACTGGTATAGAGATTACTTAAAAATAGAATCTTCCAAAGAGGGGCACCTGGGTGGCTCAGTGTGTTAAATCCTCTGCCTTCGGCTCAGGTCATGATCCCAGGGTCCTGGGATCGAGCCCCACATCGGGCTCTCTGCTCAGTGGGGAGCCTGCCTCCCTTCCCCTCTCTCTGCCTGCCTCTCTGCCTACTTGTGATCTTTGTCTGTCAAATAAATAAATAAAATCTTTAAAAAAAAAAATCTTCCAAAGAAAAACAAAAAAAGGAAAAAAAAAAAAAGAGCCTCAGCTGCATTTGCAAAATATATCATGATGACCCTTTTTAAAACCAAAGCTGAGAAGTAAATTTATTAGATTAGCCTTAAATGTTCTTCTTTCCAAAGTAATTTATATTCTTATGTTGTGGTCCTTGCTCACCGTTTAAAAGGAAAATAGATTTCTTAATTTTGGATTTTTCCTTCTTTTTTCATAATAAACGTTTAAAGTGTATAAAATGTGCTTATTTCCATTATTTTCATGTTCTTCATGTCAGCTTTTAGAAAAATTTACAAATCTGCAAATATCCATTTGTTTATTGAAATGGACAGAAGAGAACTACCCAGAGGAGGAACTGAAAAGCAGATTGGGGTATATAACAGGCCTGCTTTTCTTATTTTGGGTTCTATGCTGGCTACGCACCATTAACAAACAGGCACATCTACTTTCCTCATTAGCAAATAATTACGGGTTTCAGTAAATGGATAGAAGTCTACAAATGTATAGTTCAGAAATAATTTTTATGGTCAGACCTGGTGTCTACCACTGTGAATATGTTACAAGGAAGAATACCTGTTTGCAAATGGGGAAAGGAGATCTGCCTAAATGTAACCTAACATTTACTGTCTTCAAGGCTTGACCACTTCTTTTGAATTTGATTTGAAGAAATTGTGAATATTTGCTTTTTTCTCTATAGGGGTTAAAGGAAAATTGAATGTATATTTCTGTACCCTAGTTTTTGTTTTCTTCATCTGAAATTGGCTATCAATGCTAATAAAATAAGGGAAAGGCAACTTAGAAGCATGTATAAAATATTGTTCCAAAAATCTAGTGAGAGCTATACCAAACCTTGAGGAAGAAGTTTGGCTTATTATGGAATACTCTAATTTCTTAGTGTTGTATATTTTTGCTCTGTAGATCTAAATAGAGTCCGTTTGTTACATAGAACTTATAGTGTATCAAAACTATACAAACAGGTTAATGTTAGAACATGCAAATTAGTCTTTTTAGTCCTTTTCAAATAAATTGCATAATTTAGGTTCCAGAAGAAATTGTCCATCAAATAGATTTGTGGGAAATTATGTCTTTTTAAACTCTTCTGTTTTTGCTTTTGAAAACAGTGGAGAATATTCTTGATGTAAATTATACTACCTTGCAGAGAGGGAACATCTTGGTTTCCTTTGTTTGAGGGAACATCTTCCCTAGCTGAGAATCTTCCCTTGCACCAATTTTGCTTAAAATGATTTGTGTCCAGACTTACTCAGGTTAAGTTAAAACCAAATTGCCTGATTAAATAGTTACTTTACTCTTTTGGCATTATCATCTGGGTTTTAGAATAACTTAGTTTGGTGGCGAAAGAAATTATTCTCTTTTGGGTGTATTAGGTCTTGTAACAAAGCATGATTTCCCACTCAGAGTCTCCCTGTATTTGAGTTTTGGCTGCCTTTGCCATTTACTTCGGTTGCTGTTCTTGAGGTTGGTCGGGATGGGCCCTGAAGGGGAGAAGTCTGTGGTTGCTGCTGGCTGCAGCTGGAAACCCTAGTCATGATGGTAGGGGGAGAGAATGAAAAAAAAGAAGGAAAATAGGGAAAGAAAAAGGACAGATTGAGTGAAGAGATAGAGACAGGGGGAGAGGGAGAAGGAGGGAAGAAGCAAGTGAGAATGGTATAAATGGTGAGATGAAACCAGTAGTTGCTTCTGAAACAGCTTTCTTAGCCTTGATAAGAGGATCTTATCCTTGATAGAGGCCTTCTTAAAGTGGTGTCTGAGCCTGTACCGTCATTTCTACAAAGAAAACGTGTTTATCATTTTGAAGATGTTTCACATATTTATAACATAAATGAAAAGCATATTTTTAATGTAATTTTTTGGAATAGGTAATGTGTTCAGTTTATTAAACAAATAATTAGAAGGTGAAAAATCTTTTCCCATCCTCTACTGGTTCAGGTCTCCTCCTACCTAAAAATGGCTTCTGTGTATGCTTCCCGAGTATCTTTTTTTTTTTTTTTTAAGATTTATTTATTTATTTGAGGCAGGAAGAGAGAGAGGAGAGGGAGAGAATGGGGGAAGGGTCAGAAGGAGAGAGAGTCTTTTTTTTTTTTTTTTAAGATTTTATTTATTTGTCAGATAGCGCAGGAGCGAGCACAGGCAGACAGAATGGCAGGCAGAGGCAGAGGGAGAAGCAGGCTCACCGCTGAGCAAGGAGCCCGATGCGGGACTCGATCCCAGGACGCTGGGATCATGACCTGAGCGGAAGGCAGCCACTTAACCAACTGAGCCACCCAGGCGTCCCAGGAGAGAGAGTCTTAAGCAGACTCCAGGCTGGGCTCAATCTCATGACCCCAAGATCATGACCTGAGCTGAAACCAAGAGTTGAATGTTGAACTGACTGCACTGCCCAGGTACCCCTCCAGAGATTTTTTTTAGAGAATTAAGCAAATATATGTTTGCCGCACTTTTAGTTTTACCACAGAGGTATTTTACTATACGTATTAGTTCAGTTTGCCATAACAAAATACTTTGCACTGGCTGTCTTAAACAACACAGATTTGAGAGAGAGGGAGGATACCAGAGAAAAGGGCACTAATCCCTCATAAAGGGCCCCAGACTTGTACACACGTCATCTTGCAAGCATATAAATGTATTTGTAAGAAAAATACCCAGTGGTGGTTTTACTGAGTTAGTTTGTTTTTGAGTTATTGTTGGATTTCTCTTCAATAGGGTGTACAGTGCTAATGTCTGAGTGCTTAACTTCTGTCAGCCTTGTCAGTGTAACATATTAATTAGATTGGAGAGAATGTAAAAGTTTGTTATGTTGAAAATGGTGTTTCAATGAGTGAGGTTTTAGCATACAGTTTTGAATGGGATTTTATCCTGTTTTGCCATCATGGTATTTTTAAAATAAATAATTTTGAAGATTCTGTATAAGTGTAATACTAATGTCTTAAATTTTTTTTTTTACGGATTTTATTTATTGTCAGAGAGAGAGAAAGAGCACGCACAAGCAGGCAGAGTGGCAGGCAGAGGCAGAGAGAGAAGCAGGCTCCCTGCTGAGCAAGGAGCCTGATGTGGGAGTGGATCCCTTGACCCTGGCTGGGATCATGACCTGAGCTGAAGGCAGCGGCTTAACCGACTGAGCCACCCAGATGTTCCTTAAATTTTTTTGTTACTGTTAAATTCTTGGTAATTAAGAGAGATTTTTTAAAAAACTTTTTATTTATTTATTTATCGGGGGTGGGGAGCACACAAGCAGGGGGGAGCGACATGCAGAGGAAAAGCAGGCTTCCCACGGAACAGGACCCTGGATCATGATCTGAGCTGAAGGCCACTCTTAACTGACTGAGCCACCCAGGAGTCTCAGAAAGATATGCTTTCATCTTAGAATATACAATGTATATTTTAAAGTAATACTTAAAAACTTCTACAGAAGTTTGTAGCTATACAAGTTGTGGAATCATTTGATTATACAGATATTTATAATTAGGAGGTGATCTGTTTCCTAGTAATAAGGAGTTTGAAGGGGTGTGTGTGTGTGTGTGTGTGTGTGTATTGCTACCAAACTGTTACTTAAAAGATCAAGAGACTGGGATGCCTGGGTGGCTCAGTCGGTTAAGCCGCTGCCTTCAGCAGCTCAGGTCATCACCCCAGGGTGATATTTGTTGAGCTTAATAGCATATTGAAATACACTTCAAAAATATATGGGTTGGGGCGCCTGGGTGGCTCAGTGGGTTAAAGCCGCTGCCTTCGCTCAGGTCATGATCCCAGGGTCGTGGGATCGAGCCCCATATCGGGCTCTCTGCTCTGCAGACAGCGTGCTTCCTCCTCTTTCTCTCTCTGCCTCTCTGCCTACTTGTGATCTCTGTCTGTCAAATAAATAAATAAAATCTTTAAAAAAAAAAAATATGGGTTGAGGGGCGCCTGGGTGGCTCAGTGGGTTATAGCCTCTGCCTTTGGCTCAGGTCATGATCTCAGGGTCTGGGGATCAAGCCCCACATCAGGTTCTCTGCTCAGTGGGGAGCCTGCTTCCTCCTCTCTCTGCCTGCCTCTCTGCCTGCTTGTGATCTCTGTCTGTCAATAAATAAATAAAATATTTTTTAAAATATGGGTTGAAATATATTAATCTCTTTCCTCATTGTAAATCTGCAAAACAGATATTCTTATCCCCATTTACAGCTGAGGAAACTCAGGACCAGATGTTTTATCTACCCAAGGTCACACTGGAGTTCCTACCTGTGTCTTTCTGGCCCTAAGCCATGTTCTTTCCATTATAATAAACAACTTTCTAGGGGCGCCTGGGTGGCTCAGTGGGTTGAGGCCCCTGCCTTCGGCTCAGGTCATGGTCCCGGGGTCCTGGGATTGAGCCCCGCATTGGGAATCTCTGCTCAGCGGGGGGCCTGCTTCCTCCTCTCTCTCTGCCTACTTGTGGTCTCTGTCTGTTAAAAAAATTAAAATAAAAAAACAACTTTCTAGCTTTCTTGAGATGTTAGAGGTGACTTTCTAGTTTTCCACGTAGAAATTTTTTCTGTCCCATCATCACTGAAGCTCTGGCCTATTATCTGCATCAGGGATTTTTTCGTTTTCTGTAACAATCAGATTATGTATAGGATTCTTTTTTTTTTTTTTTGTCTTTATAGGTAAACATTTTACAGCTTACTTCTCAAACATTCTTGCTGAGTAATCTCTCTCTCTCTCTCTCTTTTTTTTAGAGAGGGAGAGAGACCATGTGCGCACAAGCGTGAGTGTGGCTGGGGAGAGGGGGGAGGTGAGGCAGAGAGAATCTCAAGCAGACTCCTTGCTGAGCATGGAGCCTAGCTCTTAATTTCAGCTCAGTCATGATCTCAGGGTTGTGAGATCATGACCTGAGTTGAAATTAAGAGTCAGACGTTTAATCAAGTGAGTCACCCAGGTTCCCCTCTTCCCGATAGTAGGTAACTTAAGTGGATCTAGTTTGTGATTTCAAGTAGTCCCTTGCTGGTGTAACTTTCATGAGAGTTCTCTGTATTATCTTCAAAATTCATGACAGTTTTATATTCTACTCTGTATCTGTTGCTTCCAGAGGTCAGTAAATAATATCCTGAGTTCAGGGCCAGTTGAGAAAGGACACAGGAATCAGACGGGACATAATTAAATTGGCAGGTTTTTTGTTGTTGGTTGTTAATTGTGATAAGATATACATATAAAATTTACCATCTATTTTTTAGGTGTGCAGTTTGGTGTCACTAAGTACATTCATATTGTTGTCCAGCTATCACTACTATTCTTTTTTTTTTTTTTAAGATTTTATTTATTTGAAAGAGAGAGAGGGAGAGAACATGAGCAGGAGGGGCAGAGGGAGAGGGAGAAGCAGACTCCTCACTGAGCAGGGCGCCTGACCTAGGGCTGGATCCCAGGACGCTGAGGTCATGACCTGAGCGGAAGGCAGATGCTTAACACAATTGAGCCATGCAGGTGCCCCTGTCACTACAATTCATTAGAATTTTTCATCATCCCAAACTAAAACTCTGTACCCATTAAATAATAACTCCCCATCCCTCACCCCAACCTTCAGCCTCTTGGAACTGCTATTCTATCTTCTGTCTCTGATTTTGACTACTCCAGGTGCCTCATATAAGTCAAATCATACAGTATCTGTCATTTTGTGTTTGGCTTATTTCACTTAGCATAATGTCCTCAAGTTTCGTCCATGTTGCAGCATGTGTCACAATTTCCTCCCTTTCTAAGACTGAATAATATTTTATTGCATGTGTTTGCCACATTTTGTTTATCTACTCATTTGTTGGTGTACTTTTGGGTTGTTTCCATGTTCTGGCTGTTGTGAATAATGCCGCAGTGAACATTGGTATAACAAGTATCTGTTCGAGTCCCTGCTTTCATTCTTTTGTGTATATACCCAGAAGTGGAATTGCTGGGTCATATAACAATGTCATATAACATATAACAATGTCTTTTATAAAATAAAAGACATTTAACTTTTTGAGGACCCACCATTGCTGTTCTGCACAGCAGCTGTACCTTTTTATATTCCCACCAACAGTGCAGAAGGGTTCCAGTTTCTCTACATCCTTGCCAACTCTTGTTATTTTCTGTCTTTTGTTTGGTTTTGATAATAGACATTCTAATGGATGTTAAGAAATAGTTTTATTACTGGAAAAGCTCACTGAAGGAAGCAGCAGCAGTTAATGGGGTAAAGTAGGTTTGCTGTTTCCACCCTGGAATTAGGCATGCTTATTTACCTAGTCACAGGCAGTTTGGAATACTCAGGTCTTTTTTCTGTCAGAGCAGATAAGAAAGTCTTCTTTGGGTAGGAGGCAGAGCCAAGGCAAAGTGCTCAGAAAGGGTGAACCGTTCATGCTAGCTGTGGAAGGTGTCAGGGTAAGAATGGGGAGGGGAGGATAGAAGCTCTCTGGAGAAGTTCTCCACGTGGAAATGTGTCAAGAAGAAGCAAGGGGGGGACGCCTGGGTGGCTCAGTTGGGCGGCTGCCTTTGGCTCACGTCATGATCCCAGTATCCTGGGATCGAGTCCCACATAGGGCTCCTTGCTCGGCAAGGAGCCTGCTTCTCCCTCTGCCTCTCCCTGCCACTCTGTCTGCCTGTGCTCGTTCTCTCTCTGACCAAAAAAAAACAAAAACAAAAACTTTAAAAAAAAAAAAAAAAGGGGGGTTGTGTTTTTTTTTTTTTTTTTTTTTTGTGTTGTTTTAACACTTATGAGAGTTTTGGTATTAAAAACGTTTTTACTTCTTAAAGTCAACTGAATTTGCTTTAGAATATAGTCTGGTTTTACACTGTTCTTCCGGCCACCCAGCCCAGTTTTGGGTATGTGTAACTTAATTTGGGAATTAAGTACATATAGGAAGGGAACGGTTTTATATCCCAAAAGAGCAATGGTTGTATGGTCACATTGGAAAGTTTTTAAAAATTTAATCTATGCCTAATAATAGATAGAAATAGCTCTGTGCCTGAAAAGGTGAATTATGCCACCTATTCAAGATAATCGAACATTTAAAAACTGCTTGGTTGTAAAAATAATACGATATTAAGTTGGAAATGTGAAACAGTAAAGAGGCAAAGTGAAACCATCCATAATTCTTCCCATTTAGTGATAACCATAGTTACTATTTTGTATAATTTTATTCTGTGCATATTTTATAGGCTATATACAATTTGATAGTCTGAGTTTTTTTTTTAAATTTAATTTATTTATTTGAGAGAGACAGTGAAAGAGAGCATGAGTGAGGAGAAGGTCAGAGGGAGAAGCAGACTCCCCGTGGAGCTGGGAGCCTGATGTGGGACTTGATCCCGGGACTCCAGGATCATGACCTGAGCTGAAGGCAGTCGCCCAACCAACTGAGCCACCCAGGCGCCCCTGATAGTCTGAGTTTTTAATGATCTTAAAACACTTTCCCATGTTGTTAGAAACTCATGAACATTTTACTTGGTGAATACTATTCTGTGCTACTTCCTTTTTTTTTTTAAGTATTAAATTCCAGTGATTTAACATATAGTGTAATCTGTGGTACCTCTTTTTTTTTTAAGATTATTTATCTATTTATTTGACATAGAGAAAGAGATCACAAGTAGGCAGAGAGGCAGGCAGAATGAGAGGGGGAGGCAATATTCCTGCTGAGCAAAGAGCCCGATGCAGGGCTCGATCCCAGGACCCCGGGATCATGACTTGAGCCAAAGGCAGAGGCATAACCAACTGAGCCACCTAGACACCCCAATCTATGACACTTCTTAATCATTCTCTTGATGCCTTCATTGAGCTTGTTTGTTTTCATCCTCTCCATTTCCTTTTTTCTTTCTTTGTTTATTATTATTATTTTAATTATTATAAATAGTGCTGCAGTGGACATAGTTGCATATTTTGTCTACATTTCTTTTCTTTTTTTTTTTTTTAAAGATTTTATTTATTTATTTGTCAGAGAGAGAGAGAGCACAGGCAGACAGAGTGGCAGGCAGAGGCAGAGGGAGAAGCAGGCTCCCTGCTGAGCAAGGAGCCCGATGTGGGACTCGATCCCAGGATGCTGGGATCATGACCTGAGCTGAAGGCAGCCGCTTAACCAACTGAGCCACCCAGGTGTCCCTTGTCTACATTTCTAATCATTTTCTTAAACTAGATGCCTGGAAGTAAAGTTCCTTGGGCTCAAGAGAGTTAACTTTTTTTTTTTTTTTTAGGATTTTTTGTTTATTTGACAGAGATCACAAGTAGGCAGAGAAGCAGGCAGAGAGAGGAGGAAGCAGGCTCCCTGAGCAGAGAGCCTGATGCGGGGCTCCATCCCAGGACCCTGGGATCATGACCCAAGGCGAAGGCAGAGGCTTTACCCCATGAGCCACGCAGGAGCCCTGAGCGTTAACATTTTTAAAAAATTTTAATTCCAGAATAATTAACATACAGTGTGATATGAGTTTCAGGTGTACAGTATAGTGATTCAGCAATTCTGTACATTAGTGCAAAGAGCATTAACATTTTTAAGGCTTTTGGCAGGAGGGGAGTACCTTTCACTTGACTTCATACTTTTGAGTATAGACTAAAACACAGTTGGAATTAGAATTTTATCTGAGATTGATTAGAGTATATATGCTGTGAGTTTATTTTATTTATATATATTTTTTGCGAGCGACTCAGAATTGTCTTGTGGTTTTATAGAAACGTTCTGCTTTCATCTTCCCATTGCTTAAATCATTCAGCATAGATTTCTTAAACACCTGTTATATCCCAGGCTAAACACTAGGTGCTGCAAGGAACACTAGGATGAATAAGCAGTCACTGCTCTGCAGAATATTTTACAGCAGAAGGAGATACATGTGTTGCAGTCACTCCCATCTGTTGTCAGTTTCTTTTTCCTTAGCTAAGCCGGCTGCTGTCTCCCTTCATCATGCTATTTATGCTATCAAGGGAGTGAACCAAAACTTAAGCTAATTTTGGAGGACAGTTTTTGCTTAGTAGAAGATAGGAATTTTGATCTGTGGCTTGACTGATTACAGCCTGCTTATATTCCTGACTGCAGTTAAATGTGGTAAAGAGTCTAAGACTAATAACTCTACCTGGGTTCTGGAAGCCACCTCTCTCCCATTTCCCTCTTTCTCCTGTCTGAAGTCTTTCTATCTCCTTCACTTTGGGTACTTAGAACTACCCTGTCTTAAGGCTACGTCCTTTTAACCAGTCCTGTTTCTCCCAGCTTCTCTTAATACTCCTAGCTGGCTGTGTCTTCATCATTCCATTGATCTGTTGTGTCTTGGTTGTTAAATCTAATAGAAAACTTCTTCATCTAATAGAAAACTTCTTCATCTTATTTCTCCTCCCAGTAGCTTTGAACATGCTTGACCACAGACTTATTTGAAATATTCCTTGTTTTCTTCCTGCTACTCAGCTATTTCTTACTCTTCTCTGTACACCCCTTGCCTCTAAAACTTTCCTTAGGGTTCTTATTTAGACTCTGTTCTATCTCTTGTCATTTTATAATCTTTCTTGGATGATTTTATTTGCTCTCATGGCTTTAAAACCAGTAACATGCTTATATGCTGATTACTACCAAATGTTTTTTTTTTTTTTAAGATTTTATTTATTTGACAGAGATCACAAGTAGGCAGAGAGGCAGGAAGAGAGAGAGGAGGAAGCAGACTCCCTGCTGAGCAGAGATCCCAGTGCGGGACTTGATCCCAGGACCCTGAGATCATGACCTGAGCCGAAGGCAGAGGCTTAACCTACTGAGCCACGCAGGCGCCCTGTTCCATCGATCTTTGAGTCTGTTTTTGTGCCTGTACCATACTGTCTTAAATGACTATAGCTTTGTAATATAGCTTGAGATCTGGAATCATGATGCCTCCAGTTTTGTTTTGTTTTTCAAAATTGCTTTGACTATTTGGGGTCTTTTGTGGTTCCATACCGATTTTAGGATTGTTTGTTCTAGTTTTGTGAAAAATGCTGATGGTATTTTGATAGGGATTACATTAAATATGTAGCTTGCTTTGGGTAGTATAGACATTTTAACAATGTTCTTCCAATCCGTGAACATGGAATGCTTTTCCATTTCTTTATTTCCTCTTCAATTTCTTTCATAAGTGTTCTGTAGCTTTCAGAGAGCAGATCTTTTACTTCTTTAGTTATGTTTATTCCTAGGTATCTTACTGTTTTGTTTTTTTTTTTAAGATTTATTTATTTGACAGAGATCACAAGTAGGCAGAGAGGCAGGCAGAGAGAGAGGAGGAAACAGGCTCCCCGCAGAGCAGAGAGCCTGACGTGGGGCTCGATCCCAGGACCCTGAGATCATGATCCGAGCCAAAGGCAGCGGCTTAATCCACTGAGCCAACCAGGCGCCCCTATCTTACTGTTTTTTGTGCAATTGCAAATGGGATTGATTCCTCAATTTCTTTTTCTGCTGCTGCTTTATTGAATTCTGCACATTAATTATTTTTTTATTTTTTTAAAGGTTTTTAAAAATTTATTTATTTGACAGACATAGATCACACAAGTAGGCAGAGCCGGGAGGGAAGAATTCAGGCTCCCTGCCGAGCAGAGAGCCCGATGCGGGACTCGATCCCAGGACCCTGGGATCATGACCTGAGCCGAAGGCAGCGGCTTAACCCACTGAGCCACCCAGGCGTCCCTGCATGTTAATTTTATAACCTGCAACTTTGCTGAATTCATGAATTAGTTCTAGCAATTTTTTGGTGGAGTCTTCTGGGTTTTCTACTGAGTATCATTTCATCTGCAAATAGTGAAAGTTTGACTTCTTCCCTGCTGATTTGGATGCCTTTTTTTTTTTTTTATGCCTTTTATATCTTTTTTTTGCCTGATGGCTGAGGCTGAGGCTAAGGCTACCAGTACTGTTAAATAGTAATATTGAGAGTGGACATCCTTATCTTTTTCCTGACCACAGAGGAAAAGCTCTCAGTTTTTCCCTGGGGATAGTATTAGCTTTGGGTCTTTTGTATATGGCCTTTTTTGATGTTGAGATGTGTTCCATCTGTCCCTACTTAGTTGAGGGTTTTTTATCAAGGATGGATACTATGTTTTGTCAAATCTTTTTTCTTTATCTATTGTCAGGATCATACGGTTCTTATCCTTTCTTTTATTAATGTGGCGTATCACATTGATTGATTTGCAAGTACTGAACCAGGCTTACAGTCCCAGAATAAATCCCACTTGATTGTGGTGAGTAATTCTTTAACATATTGTTGAATTTGATTTGCTAGTATTTTATAGAGAATTTTTACATCCATCTTCATCAGGCCTATATACTTTCCTTTCTAGTGGGGTCTTTGGTTTTGGAATCAAGGTAATGCTGACTTTGTAGAATGAGTTTGAAAGTTCTCCTTCCATCTCTATTTTTTGAAGCAGTTTGAGAAGAGTAGGTATTAACTCTTCTTTAAATGTCTGTTAGAATTCCTATCAGGGGGGCAGTGCCTGCGTGGCCCAGATGGTTAAACGTCTGCCTTTGGCTCATCATGATCTTAGGGTCTTGGGATCCAGCCCAACATTGGGCTCCCTGCTCAACAGGGAGTCTGCTTCTCCCTCTCCCTCTGCTGATCCTTCTGCTTCTGCTCTTGCTCTCTGGCAAATTAAAAAAAAAAGATTCCCCTGGGAAGCCATTTGGCCCAGGACGTTTGTTTGTTGGGAGATTTTTATAACTGATTCAATTTCTTTGCTGGTTATGGGTCTGTTCAAATTTTTCTATTCCTGTTTCAGTTTTGGTAGTTTGTCCATTTTTTCTAGATAGCCCAGTTTATTGTTATATAATGTTTTATAGTATTCTCTTATAATTGTATTTCTGTGGTGTTGCTTGTGATCTCTCTCTTCTTTACTTCGTGATTTTATCTATTTGGGTCCTTTCTCTTTTCTGTTTTGTAAGTCTGGCTAGGGGTTTATCAATTTTATAAATTCTTTCGACGAACCAACAATTCGTTTTGTTGGTCTATTCTACTGTTTTTGTTGTTGTTTTGTTTCTTTATCATTTATTTCACTCTAATCTTTATTTCCCTTTTGCTGGCTTTAGGTTTTATTTGCTGTTCTCTTTCTAGCTCTGTTAGGTGTAAGATAAGGTGTATTTGAGATTTTAGACTTTTCTTGCTCCTTGAGGTAGGCCTGTATTGTGCAATATAATTCTTCTTAAGACTGCTTTTGCTGCATCCCAAGGGTTTTGGACTGTATGTTTTCATTTTCATTTTTGCTTCTACATATTTTTTTTTTTATTTCTTTGATTTGCTGGTTAACCCAGTCATTCTTTAATAGGATGTTCTTTTTTTTTTTTTTTTTAAGATTTTGTTTGTTTATTTGTCAGAGATAGAAAGAGCACAAGTGGGGGAAGGTCAGGCAAAGGGAGAAGCAGGCTCCCTGCTGAGCAAGGAGCCTGATGTGGTACTCAGTCCCAGGACCCAGGGATCATGACCCGAGCTGAAGGCAGATGTTTAACGAATTGAGCCACCCAGGGATCCCTAGTAAGGTGTTCTTTAATTTCCATGTATTTGAAGTCTTTCCAAATTTTTTCTTGTGCTTGATTTCAAGTTTCATAGTGTTTTGGTCTGAAAATATGCATGGTATGTTCTCGATCTTTTTGTACTTTTGAAGGCTGATTTGTGACCCAGTATATGATCTTTTCTGGAGAATGTTCCATGTGCACTTGAAAAGAATATATATCCTGCTGCTTTAGGATGAAATGTTCTGAATATATCTGTTAAGTCCATCTAGTCTAGTGTGTCATTCAAAGTCATTTTTTTCCTTGTTGATTTTCTGCTTAGATGATCTATCCATTGCTGTAGGTGGGGTATTAAAGTCCCTTACTATTATTGTATTGTTATCAAATAGTTTCTTTATTTAAAAAAAATTTTTTTTAAAGATTTTATTTATTTATTTGACAGAGAGGGGGGAAGCAGGCTCCCCACTGAGCAGAGAGCTTGATGTGGGGCTCGATCCCAGGACCCTGAGATCATGACCTGAGCTGAAGGCAGAGGCTTAACCCACTGAGCCACCCAGGCGTCCCACAATGAGTTTCTTCATTATTAATTTATATATTTGGGTGCTCCCAGGTTGGGGGCATAAATATTTACAATTATTAGATCTTGAATGATAGACCCCTTAATTACGATATAATGACCTTCTTCATCTCTTTTGTTACAGTCTCTTTTTTAAAATCTAGTTTGTTGGGTGCATGGGTGGCTCGATCGTGGGCATCTGCCTTCGGCCCAGGTCATGATCCCAACATCCTGGGATTGAGCCCCATATCGGGCTCTCTGCTCAGTGGGGAACCTGCTTCTCCTTCTCCAGCTCCCTCATGCTTGTGTTCCCTCTCTCACTATCTCTCTCTGTCATAAATAAATAAAATTAAAAAAAAGAAAGCTATAGAAAAAAATAAAATCTAGTTTGTCTGATATTAAGTATAGCTACCCCAGCTTTCTTTTGATGTACATTAGCATGATAGATGGTTCTCCATCCCCTCACTTTCTTCCTTTTTTTTTTTTTTTTTTTTTAAGTTTTTACCTATTTTTTTGATAGAGAGCAGAGAGAGAACACATGACCGGGTGGGGGTGGGGGTGGGGGCAAAAGGAAAGGGAGAAGCAGACTCACCACTGAGCAGGGAGCCTGGCAAGGAGCTTGATTCTAGGACCCTAGGATCACGACCTGAGCCAAAGGCAGACCTTTAACTACCTGAGCCCCCTGAGATGCGCCTCCACCTTTCAGTCGAAGGTATCTTTAGGTTTAAAATGAGTCTCTTGTAGGCAACATATAGATGGATCTTTTTTTTTTTTAAATCCATTCTGATAACCCCTATGTCTTTTGATTGGAGCATGTAGTCCATTTACATTGAGAGTAATTATTGAAAGATACACATTTGGTGTCATTGTATTACCTGTGGAGTTGGTGTTTCTGGGGATGTTCTCTGGTCATTTCTAGTTTTTATTGCTTTTGTCCTGCCCCCACAAAGAGTCCCCCTTAATATTTCTTGAACAGTTAGTTTAGTGGTCATGAACTCCTTTAGTTTTTGTCTGGGAAAGTCCTTGTCCCTATCCCTTCTATTCTGAATGACAGCCCTGCTGGATAAAGAATTCTTGGCTGCATGCTTTTCCCATTTAACCTGCTAAATATTTCCTGCTACTATTTCTGGCCTGTCACATTTCTATAAACAGATATGTGCAAACCTTACCTGTCTTCCCTTATAAGTTAAGGACTTTTTTATCCCTTGCTGCTTTCAGGACTCTTTCCTTGTCTGTGTATTTTGTGAATTTGACTATGATATGCCTTGGTGATGGTCAGCTTTGTTGAATTTAATGGGCATTCTCTCTGTTTCTTGGGTTTTGATGTTTGTGTCCTTCCCCAGGTTAGAGAAATTTTCTTTTTTTTTTTTTTTTAATATTTTATTTATTTGTCAGAGAGAGGGCAGGAGCAAGCACAGGCAGACAGAGGCAGGCAGAGGCAGAGGGAGAAGCAGGCTCCCTGCCGAGCAAGGAGCCCGATGTGGGACTCGATCCCAGGACACCAGGATCATGACCTGAGCCGAAGGCAGCTGCTTAACCAACTGAGCCACCCAGGCGTCCCTGAAATTTTCAACTATAATTCATTGAACTACACCTTCCACCCCTTTTTTTCTCTCTTCATCTTCTGGAACTCCTGTGGTACAAATGTTTTTGCATTTTAATAAGTCACCAAGATCCCTAAGTCTACCTCTGTGTCCATTACCCTTCTTTCCCTCTTCTTTTCAGCTTCATTATTTTCCATAATTTTATCTTCTTCTGTATCACTGATTTGCTCCTCTGCTTTGTCCATCTTCATTTTTGTAGCCTCCATGCATCTCAGTTACAGCATTTTAAATTTTGGCCTAACTAGATTTTAGTTCTTTTACTTCTGGAGCAAGGGAGTCTCTAGTGTTTTCTATGACTTTTTTCAAGCCCAGCTAGTATCTCTATAATTGTTTAAAATTGTAGTTCAGACATCTTACTTATATCTCTGGTCATCATTTCTTCCTGGTCTTTCTTTTTTTTTTTTTTTTTTAAAGATTTTATTTATTTATTTGACAGATAGAGATCACAAGTAGTCAGAGAGGCAGGCAGAGAGAGAGGGGGAAGCAGGCTCTCCGCTGAGCAGAGAGCCTGATGCGGGGCTGGATCCCAGGACCCAGAGATCATGACCTGAGCTGAAGGCAGAGGCTTTAACCCACTGAGCCACCCAGGTGCCCCCTGGTCTTTCTTTTGAGGCTTATTCCTGTGTCTTGTCATTTTGGAGAGAGAAAGAGAGGAAAATAAAACAAAATTAAAATTTAAAAAATTGAGGAAAAAGGAAAAAATACATAAAGGAAGCTAGATCTTAAGTATGTTTTGGTCTACTTGTTACAAAAAGCTCGATTGACAAAAGATAGGGGCGCCTGGGTTGCTCAGTCAGTTGAATGGCCAACTCTTAATTTCGGCTCAGGTCATGATCTCAGGGTCCTGGGATGGAGCTCTGCATCGGGCTCTGTTCTCAGCATGGAGTCTGCTTGAGGATGCTCTCTTTCCCTCACCTCTGCCCCTTCCCTGCTCATGCTCTCTCTCTCTCTCAAATAAATACATCTTAATTTTTTTTTTAATTCTATAAGGAATCACAAGTTGACATTTTCTCATTTCCCAGATAGGTAGAAATGACACATAAATTTCCAAGTGCAGTTCAGCTTCATTCACAGGCCGTAGAGTGCTCTACAAGAATATTTTTCTAGTGAAGTGTCACAATTTCATTATTCTTGTACTTTGATACTGTTCCTTGGAGTTACTCCACGAAGAGCGGCAGTTCACTGGGGAACTGCGTAAAATATGGAATGCTTCACAAATTTGCATGTCATCCTTAGTATATATGCTACTGAAGCGAGCACAAATAAATACATCTTTTAAGAAAAGAAAAATGGTAGATGGGGCGCCTGGGTGGCTCAGTGGGTTAAAGCCTTTGCCTTTGGCTCAGGTCATGATTCCAGGGTCTTGGGATTGCGGCCACATCTGGGCTCTCTGCTCAGCGGGGAACCTGCTTCCTCCTCTCTCTGCCTGCCTCTCTGCCTACTTGTGATTTCTGTCTGTCAGATAAATAAATAAAATCTTTAAAAGAAAGAAAGAAAGAAAAATGGCAGAAAGAAAAAAAGAAAAAATTAAGAAATATGTATGTAAAATTAAAACATTAAAAATTGCTTTCTGTATCCAAAAAATAAAACAAAAACATAGTAAAATAAGAAATAAAACCCAAAGGATGCTGGATCCTGTTTTCGTTGGCACTGAAGCTTTGCAGCACTCTGTGATCAGTAGACTTGGTGTGTGAGGGGGTTTGTGCTGGTCTTCTGGCTGAGGGGCCTCTGCTCTGATTCTCAGGTGGAATTGCCCTAGTGGGGCTTGATGTAGTGGCTCCGTTCTCCACCTGGTGGCGCTGTTCAGCTCTCTGAGGTGGATCAAGCTGGCTTTGACCTCTTCTCTCCAGAGCTGGAAATGTGTGCCACCCCTCTTCCGTAAGCCTTCACAGATGCCCAAACATTGACCCTGTCTATGTTACTGGTTTCTGTCACTTCCCTGCCTGTGCCCTAGCTGTCCTGCCAAATGGTGCAACACTCCTGTGTTTTATCTCAAGTGTAGTTGTGTTTCAAAATCCCACACTTCAGAGACCCCCCCGGGGCACAGACCCACACTGATCCTCTAAGGGAGGGTCTCCCTGCCTTGTGGTCAGTGGCAGCTTGTCGCACGAGACAGCTGTGCTCTCAGCAGTTTGGAATTTGTGGTAGATCACAACACACAGCTCATGCCAGGGTTTGAAGCCCTCACTTGGAGTTTTTGTTCCTGTACTGGTGAGTGGGACAGTTTGATGGTGCCTGCAGGGCCCTTTGCCCACAGAGAGGCCATGTCACCTCTACCAAATGCACTCCAAGCAGGGGTACCACTTCTCCCTGTGTGACCCTGAGGATCCTGAGGCTACTTGCTGCTGGGACTCAGCTCTGCTCTCCCATTGGAGAACTGCTTAGTTCCCCAGGTGCAAACCTGGCAAGGTCTCAGACTTCGGAAACTTTGAAATCTGCACTTCACTGTGTAGAAAACGGGCAGTATTGTAACCCTTTGCTTTATCCCCACCCATGATTTTGGGGAGTAGTTTTCTTGTGCAGTCCCCTGCATGTGTTTTCACTCTTTTTTTCTTTTTTCTTTTTCTTGTGCTTTCTCTCTTCCTCCTTTCTGGATGCTCCCTCCATGTCAGGGCGCCCTCCCCTGGGCAGTGCCCATGACTCTTTTCTTCCACAGACTGCAGCTCCTACATTCCACAGGTCGTTTTTCTGGTTTGTAGATGTGCAGCTTTGTTCTCTAAGACTTCCAGTCGATTTCTTGGGTATTCATAGTGATTTGATATTTATCCAGCTGATTTCAAGGGAGGGGGTAAGATTAGGGTCGCCCTACTCCGCAGCCGTCTTACCTCTCCAAAATTCACACATTTTAAATGGGAGCAGAGCATACTCTTTAGAGTATGAGTAGAGTAGAGTAGTAGAGGTAGTAGTAGTAGAGTAGTTAGAGGTACTACATGAGGAGTCTGTTACAAGGAGAGAAGAGGAGGAAGGGAAAAGTGAACAAAAGGTGTTCACTCACAAAGCTCTTTATACTGACCACCAGATGGCGCAGTTGTTCCATATTTGCTGCTTGCACTGCCGGGAAGGATGAGAAACAACAGTGCCATCCAGCTGTTTCGAAGCACAGGATGCTCTTAAGTTGATTCTTTGTAGCCTCAGATATCTATTTCATGAAGTGAAAGCAGGCGGGCATGTTATACTTAATTGCACACTTGAATATCATAGCCATATCAATATTGCCCTTGTTTTTTTGTGAGAAAGTTAACTCTTTGGATACAAGCATGGACAAAATATTAACATTTAAACATTTAAACATTTAAACATTTAAAAACTGAACATAAAACATTACTGTACTGAGAAGTATAAGGATATACTTTGATTTTATTTTGGGAATGATGCTACTGGAATTGTATCATTAAAGATTCATTGATAGCGGGGCGCCTGGGTGGCTCAGTGGGTTAAGCCGCTGCCTTCGGCTCAGGCCATGATCTCGGGGTCCTGGGATTGAGCCCCGCATAGGGCTCTCTGCTCCATGGGGAGCCTGCTTCCCTCTCTCTCTCTGCTGCCTCTATGCCTGCTTGTGATCTCTCTCTGTTGAATAAATAAATAAAATCTTAAAAAAAAATTCATTGATAGCTATTAAATGACTGATATAAATAACTTAGATGTGACCAAGATGAGGTTTAGCTTTAGTAATATGAGAGACTGGATAAAAGTTAAGGAGATGAGGCATTATCTTCAGTTACTTAGAAATGAAATTTTTACTTGTTTTTTTCAGTTGTAGATATATACTGAGGTTTTAAGAAAGATTCTTTCCACAGCTCACATATGCATTTAAAGAATATAATTGTCTTAGAACCAGAGGAATTGAACTATAATTGAATTGTAATGTTTTTATTCTGTGCTAATAGTCATAGTACAGTTATGAAGGCTTGGTGTAGAGAAACTAGATTAAAAGGGCTTGGAAAACCAAAAATGGTGAATTATGGAATATTTTGATACTTTGAAGAAATATTTAATCTAGGTTAAGCTTTTTGTGGATGGATGCATCATATGTATAAATAAATAAATATTCAGATTATGAAAATATAGGTTAGAATGAACAAATAAGTTTTTTTCCTAATTTGTAATCGACATACAACATTATATTAGTTTCAGGTACACAGCTTAATTTGGTACACATTGATTTGTATACATTGTGAAATGATGACCACAGTGTCTATTAAACATCTTTCACTGTATATATTATACTTTTTTTCTTGTGATGAGAACCTTTAAGATCTAATCTCTTAGCAACTTTCAAATATGCAATATAGTATTTTTCATATACTCAGTGTGCTGGATATTACATCTCCAAGACTTAATTATTTTATAACTGGAAGTTTGTATCTTTTAACCACTTTATCATTGTTACTTATTACTCCACCCCTGGCAACCATCAGTCTAAATAAATTCTCTGTATTTATGAGTTCTTTTTTAAAAATTATTTTTGGGGTGCCTGGCTCGCTCAGGCAATGGAGCATGCAACTCTTGGTCTCAGGGTTGTGAGTTCAAGCCCCATATTTTGTGTAGAGATAACTTTTAAAAATTCTTTAAAAAGTTATTATTTTTTATTTTTAGAGTCCACATATAAGTGAAGGAATAAGTTTTGAAGACAAATATAGTTGAGGGAAGCTGAACTTCCCTAAAGAAGAAACAGAGGAAGAACTCTGGGAAGTTATTTTTGGGCAGAATCCATGAACATTGGGATTCTTGTGACCCCAAAGAGTAGTTTAAGCCTGAAGCTTGAGAAAGATGTGGGAGCCAGATAAGAAAAATATCTTCATGTTTTTTAAGTACCAGTAGAACTGAAAGAAAAGCTTTACTGTTATCTGGGCTGCAACTAGAGGAACTCTGGTAAAAACCCAAGGGCCTGGGTTTCCAGAGAATCCTTTCTTCTAGATATAGGCTCTAGAAAGTATTGAAATGAGAACTCAGCTGATAACTGTCAGTTTTAACATGACATAACATATAACAGAACTTTGGGTTGGCATTTTAGAAGTAGACAACCTTTGTCTTCTTGAGATTTAGTGACCTTAATGCAACCCAAAGGACTTGATAAGTTTCACTTAGTAGACAGTATTGCTTGCTAGCCTTAGAATGAAAGAAAAGTATAGGGAAAAAAACATAGCCACGGGCTCAATTCTTTATTTGTAGATTTGATCTTTATTTTCAAGCCCTTTGAAGAAATGAGATTAGAAAGACACTCAACATTGAGTTTATTCTTGAGGCATCCCCCTACTTACTCCCCAGTAATAGCACTAGAATGTTATAATCAATTTGGTCATTTCATTTTCTTAAGAGAGTCTTTATCTTCAGCCCTTTTTATTTGTCATTCGGATCAATTTAAATCTGTTTTGAACTTTGTTCTGTTAGTTGTGTCAGCTAGCTCTTCCTTGGTTTTTGCCTTTAATGTATCCACGTTTTAAAGGTTACCAGTTGCCTCACACTTCCAGTTTCCATTGTACTGGTTAGCTGAAATTTTACCATGTATCTCTGTGACTTAGGGATAGTAAAGAAAATTAATGATGAATATCCATTGCATTTTATAGTATTAAATTAAAACTTTAGGTGAGTTTTAAAGGAATTCCAATGTAAGCCATGAAATAAAAAATGAATGTATCAACAAGATATATCAATGTAGGTCTCTTTTACTTTTCATAAGTATAAGGGACCTTAAAATGTTGGAAAAGAAATATCAGTGAGATACTGCATTTTCAAGAACCCTATAGCAGAATATATGTATAATAAGTGAAAAAATGGGGCAGGAAGAAAACAAACTCAATTGTGATAAGGCCTTTACTAAAATCTTTCCATTGGCAAAACTTAGAATATTTTGCCCCATACCTGTCTGAGGTGGAGTGGGAGTGAGGTGTCACAATCTGATCAAAAACAGGACCTTTGTTTTGGAAGCCCAAGGAATCAGAGACATAGATTGGCCTCTTATGTATTCTACCAGAGTGAGGAGCCACTATTTAATTTAGAGACCTTTTTTGGCTTTCTAGAACCGTAAAACCATTTTATTTCTTTAGTAGTGAATTGTTATAAAATATTTTTATTTATAGTATATTTGCTTTATATTTATGTAATTTTATACTTATGTAATTATTTCACATTTGAAATATATAATAACTTATGGGGGATTATATTTGTTTTGAAGAAATCTGGTAAAATAAAGACCTATGATACCAAATTTGGTAGGTTAAATACCTCTTCGCTAATCTATAAATCTTCTGAAGAAAGTTTGAGGCATTTGTAAAACACATATGTATCTACAGCTATTTTTAAAGCTGTTCAGTTAACTTCCTGGTATTTCTAATTTTTATTGACGTCGGTGCATTCTGATTTTTTGAAACAGTGATCACATGGAAAATGTATATGGCTACTTAATGAAGTACACCAACCTCGTCACTGGGTGGCAGTACAGGTAAGTGATTATTCTGTGTCATATCCCTCTCCTAAGAGACCAGAAATGGGGCTGATAATTTTATATTCTGATATTACTTCTGTACAGACATGGATGGGAAACCTTTTAGAGAAGGATTTACAGTTATTTAAAGTCTGATAAGTTCTCCTTTGTAGAGGCTGAGAGAAATTGACATCTGTCCAGATGGCACCCTCCAAATGCCTTAGAAGTTAATATTTTCTTTAATCAAAGAATAATTGACATGCAGTAATTGACATGCAGTTTTGGTATTAGTTTTGGGTATAGAACATAGTGACTTGATATTTATGTATATCACTTCAGTAAGTCTAGTTACCATCTGTCATCATACTAAATTACTCTAGTATATCCTTTTGTCTTATTTTATAACTGGAAGATTATACCTCTTAATCCTCTTTACCTATATTGTTTATTCTCCCATCCCTCCTCTCCTCTGATAACCACCAGTTTGTTCTCTATATCAATAAATCTTTCTGTTTTGTTTGTTGGTTTTGTTTTTTAGATTCCACACATAAATGAAGTCATTCACTATTTGTTTTTCTGTCTGACTTATTTCAGCTAACATAATATGCTCTAAGTTCATCCAGGAAGTCATCAATGGCAAGATTTCTTTCTTTTTTATAGCATACCATTTGTGTGTGTGTATGTGTATGTATCTATATTTATACCACATCCTCTTTCTCCATTCATCTATCAAAGACATTTAGCTACCTCTGAAACTGATAATACAGTGTATGTTGATTAAATAGACTTTAGATAAATATTCTTAAAACTTGGAAAAAAAAGAAGACATTTAGGTTGCTTCCATATCTTGGCTATCATAAATGCTGTAATGACCATAGAGTGATGTTTTTCCAATTTAGTGTTTTTTTCAGATAAATACCTAGAAGTGGAATTGTTGGATCATATGGTAGTTCTTTTTTTTTTTTTTGCGATTTTATTTATTTATTTAACAGAGATCACAAGTAGGCAGAGAGGCAGGCAGAGAGAGAGAGGGAAGCAGGCTCCCCACTGAGCAGAGAGAGAGAGAGAAGCAGGCTCCCCGCTGAGCAGAGAGCTCGACATAGGGCTCGATCCCAGGACCCTGGGATCACAACCCGAGCCGAAGGCAGAGGCCCAACCCACTGAGCCACCCAGGCACCCCCCCCTTTTTTTCTAATTTTATTTAATTTTAATTTTTTTTCTATTTTACCCACCCCCATACCCACCTCCCCTCTGGTAACTATCAGTTTGTCCTCTCTAGTTCCGTCCATGTTGTTGCTAATGCCAAGATTTCATTCTTTTTGATGACCGTAATATTCGTGTGTGTGTATACACCACATCTTCTTTATCCACTCATCTGTTGATGGACACTTGGGCTGCTGCCATAATTTGGCTATTGTAAGTAATGCTGCAATAAACATAGGGGTTCATGTATCCCTTTGCATTGTTGTTTTTGTATTTTAGGGGTAAAAACCCAGTGGTGCGATTACTGGATCATAGGGTAGTTCTATTTTTAATTTTCTGAGGAAACTCCATGCTGTTTCCCACAGTGACTGTACCAGTTTGCATTCCACCCAACAGTGCAAGAGCATGCCTTTTTCATCATATTCTCGCCAACAATTTTTCTACCAGTTCTTTATATATTTTGGATACCAACCCTTTATTGGATATGTCATTTGTAAATATCTTCTCCCATTCAGTAGGTTGCTTTTAGTTTTGTTGAGTGTTTCCTCGGCTCTGCAGAAGGTTTTTATTTTGATGTAGTCCCAGTGGTTTGTTTTTGCTTTTATTTGCTTTACCTCAGGAGACATCTAGAAAAATGTTGCTATGCCTAATGTCAGAGAAATTGTATGCTCTCTTGTAGGATTTCTGTAGTTGCAAGTCTCACATTTGAGTCTTTAATCCATTTTGAATTTATTTTTGTAGGTAGTGTAAGAAAGTGGCCCAGTTTCATTCTTTTGCATGTAGCTGTCCAGTCTTCCCAACACCATTTTTTGAAGAGACTTCTTATCATTGTATGTATATTCTTTCCTCCTTCATTGAAGATTAATTGACCATATAATTGTGGGTTGATTTCTGGGTTTTCTATTCTGTTCCATTGATCTTGTGGGTGTGTTTTTGTGCCAGCACCATACTGTTGTGGTTACTATAGCTTTGTAATATAACTTGAAGTCTGGAGTTGTGATACCTTCAGTTTTGTTTTCCTATTTTGAATTTTTAAGTAGCCTCCATACTTGTTTTCATTGTGGCTGTAAAAACAGTTTGCATCCCCCCAGTAGTGCACAAGGGCTCCCTTTTCTCCACATATTTGCCAACATGTGTTATTTCTTGTCATTTTGATTCTAGCGATTCTGACAGCTGTGAGGTGTTATTTCATTGTGCATTTCCCTGATATTTTCATGTGCATTTCCGTGATGATTGGTAGTACTAGGATCTTTTCGTGTACCTGTTGGCCATCTATATATCTTAAAAAAAAAAAAAAGATTTATTTATTTGAGAACTAGTGAGAGAGCGAGTGCGAGCGCACAAGCAGGGGTGAGGGGCAGAGTGAGAGGGAGAAGCAGACCAGGAGCCTGATGCAGGGCTCCCTCCCAGAACCCTGGGATCATCACCTGAGCTGAAGGCAGATGGCTTAAGCAACTGAGCCACCCAGTTGCCCTCTGTATGTCTTTTTAATTTGTTATTTATTATTAACATTTTTAGATTTTATTTATTTATTTGACAGAGAGAGAGGCAGCAAGAGAGGGAATACAAGCAGGAGGAGTGGGAGAAGGAGAAAGAAGCAGGCTTCCTGCTGAGCAGGGAGCCCGATGTGGGGCTCAATCCCAGGATCCTGGGATCATGACCTGAGCCGAAGGCAAACGCTTAACCTTGACTGTGCTACCCAGGCACCCCTATATGTCTTTTTTAGAGAAATTTCTATTCAGGTTGTATGCTCACATTTTAAGTGGGTTGGTTGTTTTGTTTTGTTTATATTGGATTTTATGAATTCTTTATATACTTTAGATGTTCCCCTTATTGGATATATCATTTGCAAATATCTCCTCCCATTTAGTAGGTTGCTCTTTCATTTTGTTGATGGCTTCTTTTGCTGTGCAAAAGCTTTTTTGTTTGTTCTAATCCCAGTTGTTTATTTTTGCTTTTGTTCTCCTTGCCTGAGGAGACATCCAAAATAATATTGCTAAGATCAATGTCAGAGAGCTTACTGCTTATATTTTTTTCAAAGTGTCGAAAATAGACAAAAGTTACTAATATATTAGGTTTATAGGTACTTGTTCACCTGCCTTGGGCTTTTAAAAATACTTGTGGTGATTAAGCTTTTAGGATGATTTGGAGTCAGCAAACAAATTTGTGTTTAGGGGCCTATTTTGTGCAGGATTCTCAAACTTCTCTGGGACCTTGAAGAGTTTAAATAACCAGTCCAAGGTCAGACAGGCAGGCAGTTAAGGAGCAAAGCCAGGGTAGACTTGGTAGTTGTGGAGCAGGGAGATTAAACTTTTATTTTCTTTTATTGTGGCAGAATATACACAAATTTATCATTTCAACCATGTATAAGTGTTCAGTTTAGTGACATTAAATTCATACATTGCTGTGCAGCCAGCCATCAACACTATCTCTCCACAGTACTTTTCGCATCTTCTCAAATGAAACTTTACCATTAAATAATAACTCCCATTTCTCCTTCTCCAAAGCCCTTGGCAGCCAGTGTTCTGCTTTCTGTGTCTTATGTTTTGACTACTCTTGGTACCTCCTGTAAGTGAAATCATACAGTATTTGTTCTTTTGTGCCTGGCTTATTTCACTGAGCATCCTATCTTTAAGGTTCATCCATGTTGTAGCATGTGTCAGAGTTTCCTTCCTTTCCCAGGCTGACTAGTACCCTTTTTTGTTTGTTTGTTTAAGATTTTGATATTCTATTGCATGTGTATACCACATTTTCTTTATTCATCTGTCAATGGATGCTTGGGTTGCTTCCACCTTTTAGCTGTTAATAATTCTGCTATGAATATTGTGGTACAAATACTTGTTCAAGTCTCAGCTTTCATGTCTTTTGTGTATATACCCAGAAGTGGAATTACTGGATCATATGGTAATTCTGTGTTTAATTTTTGGGGGAATTCTATATCATTTTCCATAGTGGCTACATAATTTTACATTCTTACTAGCAGTTCACAAGGGTTCTGATTTTTTCCACATCCTTACCAACACTTGTTATTTTCTGTTTTTTGTTTTTTTTTTTTTTAAATAATAACCTTCCTAATAGGTGTGAAGTGGTATCTCACTGTTGGTTTTAAACTTTTTAAAAATGATAATACTGGAATTTGAACCTAAACAGTTTTGACTCTGTAGTCTTTGGTTTTACATTATTATCATGCTGCTTCTAGTTCACATGTCATTTGGATGCTTCCGCTTTTGGCCACAATAAAATAATGGGGGCTGAATTTGCTTTACAACCTAAAACAACTTGAAAATGAGACATAATTTATAAAAGAATGATTTTCAGACTTTAAAAGAATAGGAGAAGCACTGATGAAAATGTGATTGTTTAACAGAGAGGGCAGTTTGGGCTGTGTTTAGTTGGAAGTGACATTAGGTAATCCAAATAAGAATGATACGTGGGAAGTTAGAGATCAGATGGCATGAAGACTTAAAGGGAATGTGAAGACTTAGAAGGGAATCATCCCTATTGAAGTTTAAAGGGCAATTCTCCAGGGTTCCCATCTTTTATATTTTAAAAAAAAGCCAAGTCAAGGGAGTCTTTTCATGTTGTATTTTTCACTTTAGGTTTTTGAAATTTTTTGAAGGCTTATATATTCAAATGTCATACAGAATATTAATTTTTATTTATTTATTTTAAGATTTATTTATTTATTAGAGAGAGAGAGCGAGCGAGCACAGGCAGACAGAGAGGCAGGCAGAGGCAGAGGGAGAAGCAGGTTCCCTGCCGAGCAAGGAGCCCAATGTGGGACTCGATCCCAGGACGCTGGGATCATGACCTGAGCCGAAGGCAGCCGCTTAATGAACTGAGCCACCCAGGCGTCTCAGAATATTAATTTTTAAAAGATTTTATTTATTTTAAAGAAACAGTGTGAGCAGGGGGAGGGGCAAAGGGAGAGGGAGAAAAAATCTCAAGCAGACTCCCCACTGAGCACAGAGTCCATCACAAGGCTTGATCTCATGACCCTGAGATCATGACCTGAGCTGAAACAGAGTCGGACACTTAACTGACTGAGCCACCCAGGTGCCCCTAGAAAGTTAATTTTTTAAAAAATGTAAAAAAAAAAAAGATTTTATTCATTTATTTGACATAGACAGCAAGAGAGGGAATATAAGCAGGGTGAGTAGAGAGGGAGAAGCAGGCTCCCCACTGAGCAGGGAGCCCAGTGTGGGGCTCAATCCTAGGACCCTGGGATCATGACCTGAGCCGAAGGCAGACGCTTAACAACTGAGCCAGCCAGGTGCCCCCAGAATACTACTTTTTTTAAAAAATATTTTATTTATTTATTTGACAGAGATCACAAGTAGGCAGAGAGGCAGGCGGAGAGAGAGCAGGGGCAGGACTCTGGCATCATGACCTGAGCCGAAGGCAGAGGCTTCAACCCACTGAGCCACCCAGGTGCCCCAGAATACTAATTTTTTTTTTAAGATTTTATTTATTTATTTGACAGAGATCACAATTAGGCAGAGACACAGGCAGAGAGAGAGGAAGGGAAGCAGGCTCCCTGTCGAGCAGAGAGGTGGACACGGTGCTTGATCCCAGGACCTTGGGACCATGACCCGAGCCGAAGGCAGAGGCTTTAACCCACTGAGCCACCCAGGCACCCCCAGATACTAATTTTTAAAATTGTAATTTCACTTTGGTTTTAGGACTAATTTTTGTTCTCTTTCTTAAAAGAAAGATAGGTTAGCTTTCCCCCCCAATATTCAACAACTGTTGTTTATATCATATTGAATAATACTGAGAAACTGTCAGAAGGGGAACAGAGTAAGAAAGCTCCAAAAAGGGATGCCTGGGTGGCTCAGTTGGTTAAGCGGCTGCCTTCAGCTCAGGTCATGATCCCAGCGTCTTGGGATCGAGTCCCGCATCAGGCTCCTTGCTGGGCGGTGAGCCTGCTTCTCCCTCTGCCTCTGCCTGCCACTCTGTCTACCTGTGCTCGCTCCTGTGCTCTCTCTCTGTCTGACAAAATAAATTAAAAAAATAAAAAAGAGCTCCAAAAATACATAAACATGGGTGCCTGGGTGGCTCAGTTGGTTAAGCAACTGCCTTCGACTCAGGTCATGATGCTGGAACCTGGGCATCGAGTCCCGCATTGGGCTACCTGCTCAGCGGGGAGTCTGCTTCTCCCTCTGACCCTCTCCTCTTTCATGCTCTCTCTCTCACTCTCTCTCTCAAGTAAATAAATAAATTCTTTTAAAAAAAATACACAAACGTACACATTTAGTATAATTTCAAGATGGCATTTCAGGTGAGCAGCAACTTGAGACCATGGGAAGAAGTGGCAGGTGTTTATTATTGCATGAGGGAGCTCACCAAAAACATACAGTGGCCGTTGATTGCCTGGAGTTAGCAGATCCAAACAAACATTCTAGGATAGGGAGGGGCACTGACTCTCTGGACAGAATCCCTCTGGCTGTGGAAGAGACCAGTTTTCAGCAGCACTAGAAAGTGCTTGTAAACTCATCCCTGTTTGCTACTGAGAGAGCACAGAACTTTTTAGACTTACCCCATCAGAGAGAGGTCTCACCTTGTCAGTTTGCTATAAGCCCACTTTCTTATTATTTTGTTAAAGATTTTATTTATTTGAGAAAGAGAGCACATGTGTGAGTTGGGGGAGGGGCAGAGGAAGAGGGAGAGGATCTCAAACCGACTTTGGGGAGTGCAGAGCCCAGGTTGGGACTGGATCCCACAACCCTGAGAACATGACTTGAGCTAAAACCAAGAGTCCCGCACTTAACTGACTAAGCCACCCAGAAGCCCAACTGTAGCCCCACCTAAAAAAAAAACTTCCCATTTTCCATTTTTATTTTATGTCAACTGGGCTGGAGGTCCTATGGTACAGCAGAGATATACTGAGTCCTCGGCATGAAGCATGTACACTGATCAAAGGTGAACAGAAAGGTTAAGACCATGTTTAATGTCCCTAGGCTTAGTTGCTCAGTTTCTTTGGCATGCCTAGCCACTCTTGTCCATGTGCTGCTGGTGTAGCTTAACAGAAGCACTGCACCTATGGCATATTCAAGACCCTTTCCTTCCAATCCATTTCTGTTTTGACTAAGGTCAACTTGTAGCAGCTCGGAGAAATCCACTGTGGGCATACTTGATAAATAACTACTTGCTCTGGAATGTGGTAGGCTTGGAAAGTACAGAAGAGCAAGACCCTCTCCTGAACCCACTTCCTGCCACTTTAACTTCTAATTCCTGAGGGTGAGATTACTTCCCATCTGGCATAGAAGTCTGTAGACACAGAGCATTAAATTCTTCCCAAAAATCTTCTCAAGTTTATTTTTGTCATTTTAAGATAGATTTCCAAGTCAAAATATTTTTAGATTAAAGTTGCATTTTGATGATATTTCACTTTAAATTGTAGGTTATTTCAAAGATTAGTCATTTCCCCAAACTGACAGTCTTTGTTATTTTTTTTTAAAGATTTTATTTCTTTATTTGACAGAGAGATCACAAGTAGGCAGAGCAGCAGGCAGAGAGAGAGGGGGAAGCAGGCTCCCTGCTGAGCAGAAAGCCGAATGGCTACTGCGATGCTGCGATACAGGGCTCAATCCCAGGACCCTGAGATCCTGACCTGACCCGAAGCCAGAGGCTTAACCCACTGAGCCACCCAGGCGCCCCAGTCTTTGTTATTTTGAAATTGCATAAAATAAACAATTATTTGCCAGTTTTAATAGCATTTTCTTTTAACAACTTAGCTGAATTTTCTGCATACGAAGAAGGTTCATGATGAATCTTGTTTCCCTGTTACATTTAACCTGAGTTTCTACATTTTCTTCATTTATTGGCTAGGCCAACTTGCTCAGAATGTTTCCATCAAGAGTGTACTATCCTTCTGAACAAAACTGCTTTGTTAAGTTTCCTCACTATGTGGATTGTCTTTCTATCTCCAAACTGTGCGTCTTGTAAAATTTCTCTCCATAAAAGGGATAAAGGAAGAATATTTGGATTAATCCATGAATAATGAAAGATAGCTCAAAGTGCTCTCTTATTGCATTGAACCCATGGTTTCATCTTGGTATTAAAAAGATGATTGGGGGGCGCCTGGGTGGCTCAGCGGGTTAAAGCCGCTGCCTTCGGCTCAGGTCATGATCCCAGGGTCATGGGATCGAGCCCCGCATCAGGCTCTCTGCTCTGCAGACAGCCTGCTTCCTCCTCTCTCTCTCTGCCTCTCTGCCTACTTGTGATCTCTGTCTATCAAATAAATAAATAAAATCTTTAAAAAAAAAAAAAAAGATGATTGGGGGCGCCTCGGTGACTCAGTCATTAAGCATCTGCCTTCAGGTCATGATCCCAGGGTGCTGGGATCGATTCTCACATTGGGCTCCCTGACCAGTGGGAAGCCTGCTTCTCCCTCTCCCACTCCCCCTACTTGTATTCCCTCTCTCGCTGTCTCTCTGTCAAATAAATAAATAAATAATCTTTAAAAAAAAAAAAAGATGATCAGTTATTGGGTCATTTTTTTTTTAGTGAGGTATAATTGACATGTAACATTATATTAGCTTTAGGTGTACAAAGTACAACAGATTATAAAGTGATCACCACAATAAGTCTAGCTAACATCTGTCATATAATTTCAAAATTTTTTTTCTTAGGATGAGAACTTTCAAGGTCTACTCTCAGCAATTTTCAAATGTGCAATACAGTGTTATTAACTGTAGATACCATGCTCTTCAGTTATTTCTATGACTTCACCAATCTGTCCTCACCATATTTCTGTATATTTAAGTGAGTGCCTCCTGTATTGTAAATTTGTGGAAATGCTTTTGGGATAAGAAATGTGTTCACACCAAACTTGAGATTTCTAAACATAATGTTTGCCTAGATTTTCTTTGAATACTTTGAAGAGACAGTCATTTTCCTTTGTCTGTTAGGAATGAATTATACTCATATTTAGAACAGTAGAAAGAGATTTCTTTCCTTCCTTCCTTCCATTTTTTTTTGTCCGTTCTTTTTCTTAACAGCTTTGTTGAAATATAATGCACAATCCATACAATTTGCCCACTTAAAGTGTACAACTCAGTGGTTTTTAGTATCTTGAAAAGATTGCTTTCTTACTAACCCTCGCTTTGTTTATTTTTCTGTTTATTTGACGAATTTTTTGTAGTAGATTCATTTCTTAGTCCATTAGGGCTGCTATAACAAAATACTACAGACTGGGTGGCTTATAAACATTTCTCACAGTTCTGGAGGTTGGAAGTTCAAGAGCATGGTGCCAGCATTGTTAGGTAAGGGTCCTCTTCCTATCGTAGACTTCTTATTGTGTGAGAACATGGCAGAAGAAGGGTCAAGGAAGAGCTTTTGGGTCTCTTTTATAAAGGCACTAATCTCATTCCTGAGGGTCTGCCCTCATGACCTAATCACCTCACCTCCCAAAGGCCCTGTCTCTTAATACTGTTGTTACCTTAGGGGTTAGGATTTCAACATAATGAATTTGCAGGGCACACAGTCAGACCATAGCAGATTTGTATGTGCATTTTGTGTTTTATGTTTATGTTTTAGACACTGAAGATGATGTTGGTGACTATCTTGTGTTAATTCAAATAATCTCTTCAAATATTTTGGAAAATAAAGATAACCCTATTAAAAATGGGCAAAATGTGATGAGCAGTTCATGAAATAGAACGATGGGTGGTCAATAAACACATGAAAAAGTGTGTAACTCTTCTAGTAATTAATGAAGTGAAAGTTTAAAGGCTCTGAAAAATGCTAATTTCAAAAATTAAAATATATGAACATAATTTTAAAAATCAGAAGCATGCTTAAAGATGAACAAGAAAAACAATTGTTCTTTTGCATCTCCCTTTTCAGGCAACCACTTTCAAATTTTGCTTTCTTGGTTTTTTTTTTTTTTCCTTGAAGAAAAGGCTGATTTCATTTTCTCCCAGTTTGATATGATACAGTTGCCTACTGCTTAAGAGAGTTTCTTCTAGGAGCACCTGGGTGGCTCAGTGGGTTAAGCCTCTGCCTTCCGCCCAGGTCATGATCTCAGGGTCCTGGGATCAAGCCCCACATCAGGCTCTCTGCTCAGCAGGGAGCCTGCTTTCTCCTCTTTCTCTGCCTGCCTCTCTGCCTACTTGTGGTCTCTGTCTGTTAAATAAATAAATAAAATCTTAAAAAAAAAAAAAAAACAACCCAAAATGAAATCTGTTTAAAAAAAACAAAAACAAAAACAGTATCTTCTAGGACCTTGAACTCTTATCTTATGGTCTAGTGTTGTAAAACTGTTAACATAGAATGCCAAGTTGCTCCGAACTCAAACATTAATTTTTTTAAATCGAAACTTTTTAGACTTTTTTAAAAAAAGAACTATTGAATTACTTAAGTTGGAATCTGAATAAAGTAATTAATCTGGAACCAAATCATAACATCAAATTATTTTCCAAAGTATATCAGTATTTCGTCATTTAGTTTCAAGTTCCTTATGTTTCTCCATCTCCAGTTGCAGCTTTTACATTTTTAAACAGGATAAGTAATCTTTAGTTGTGACCTATTTAGTGATACATTCACAAACTTTCTACCTTGACATTATTCTCATTGTATATTTCAGTGACTAAATCTTAAATCAGATTTATTTCTTACCCAGCATTTAGTTATCCTCAGAGTTCATGTTTTGATTTGTTTCCAGTGAATTTTAAATAAAAACTCTCAGTACCATTTGTCTTTGGGCAGTTTATCTTCCCTGTTAATGAATTCTGGAGAGAAATCTTCCTCAGAGAGGATATTCTATCTTTGTTTCCTTTTTGCATTATGTGGTATGCCTCGTCCCTATTAAGTGCCTCTCCTTCAGCTGAAGATTTTATATCATTTATTAAATTCATTCAGTTTTTCAACTCCTAGGAAATTCAGCCTCATGTTTCCAAGTTCTTCTTTTTTTAAATTAACATATAATGTATTATTAGCCCCAGGGGTACGGGGGTACAGATCTGTGAATTGTCAGGCTTACACACTCCACAGCATTCACCATAGCACATACCCTCCCCAATGTCCATAACCCAACCACCTTCTCCCTACCCCCCACTTCCTCCCCAACCCCCTGTCCCCTGGCAACCCTCAGTTTGTTTTGTGAGATTAAGAGTTTCTTATGGTTTGTCTCCCTCCCAATTCCATCTTGTTTCATTTTTTCCTTCCCTACCCTCCTAACCCCCCACTTTGCCTCAAATTCCTCATATCAGGGTCCAAGTTCTTCTTGAACAGCTTTTGAAATTTATTTATTTGAGAGGAAGAAGGGGTTGGGTAGTGGTAGAAGAAGAGGGAGAGAAGATCTCACCACCCTGAGATCATGACCTGAGCCAAAATCAGGAGTCAGACACTTAACAGACTGAGCCACCTAGGCACCCTATGAATTTTATTTTTTTAATAGCAAAAAACTCCAGAGTATGGTGATTGATATTTAGTTTGCTTTAGTTTGGTGAGGGGGAATGTTTAAAAATTATGACTTTCTTTTTTGAATCATTACAGGTTTTTTGTTTTAAACAATGAAGCTGGGTTATTGGAGTACTTTGTGAATGAACAGTCTAGAAATCAAAAACCCAGAGGTACTTTGCAGCTTGCAGGAGCTGTAATATCACCTAGTGACGAGGACTCTCACACCTTCACTGTAAATGCTGCCAGTGGGGAACAGTATAAACTCAGAGGTATGATCAAGATATGAGAATTAATAGTGTGATTTTCTTCTTTCCTTGAGAAGTTGATGTACTTCCCTGCTTTCATGTGAGTTTTGGAAATAGAAACTACTATCATCAGTGATGTACATGTGATATTCAGAATATTAGAATTGCTAATGAATTTATGAAATCTGTTTTAATAAATAACTTTTCTCAAGTAGTACAGTGAACAACTTTTTACAATTGGCCACTGTAAAATATTTGTGTAGATAAACCCTGATTACTGAAAAATCTAAAAACATAGCATGTTTAAATGGTATTTTTTATGTCTGCCACAGATTTGTATTTTACCCCCTACCTTGATTTGGTTTGCATGCCCCCTTTGAAGTTTCTAGTAACTAATACACATAACTGAGATTTATTAAAATATTCACATTCATTTTAAAAGTATAACTTTGCTTAGGTAAATTTAATTTGTTTTTTGTTTAATTAATGTATATAAAATATAATAGTAATCCTAACTGAGCATGCTACAAGAGATCTGAAAATACTGAGTACACATTAAATGCTTAATAATTAAATGCTTAATAACACAATAAATGCTTAATAAAGGTTATTTCTTTAAATAAGAGCATATTTTTTATGAGAAACTTAAGACATGTCAAGTCTTATCTTTCTGTCTAGCTGCATGTAATATATCTTTCTTCTGAAATATCCATATTCAGCTACTGTGTTACCTAACAGAGTTTGTACTTGGCTTTTTTCCTCCCTCCCTCTAGTAGGGGACATTTGCTCTAGGGAGAGTAGGGCCAATCCCTGGTTTTTAGTTACCCGTTCTCATGCTGTAGACAGTTAATTGTATTTCAAAAATAAATATGAAAGTGAACAACTTTTAGATTCTTTTTATTAGCCACAGATGCTAAAGAGCGACAACATTGGGTTAGCAGACTTCAGATATGTACACAGCATCACACTGAAGCTATTGGAAAGGTATGTGGATTCGTTTATGATATTAAAGCATAAAAAGGGAAAATAATTTTTTTAATATCATTAAATTGCAAGACTGTTCATATAGCGTAAAGTGTCAGTTCTGTTGGTATTAATATATTCAGAAGATTGTGCAACAGTCACAACTCTCAAGTGCCAGAACATTTTCATCACCCTTCAAAACACCCGTATCTGTGAGCAGTCACTCGCATACTCCCCTTTCCAAGCCCCTAGCAAACACCAATCCATTTTCTATTTCTATGAGTTTTTCCATTCTGGGTCTCTTATATAAAGAATCATAGAATGTTTTTTTGTGTCTGGCTTTTTACACTTCACATAGTTTTTTTCAGAGTTAGAAGCAAATTTTATTAGATACCCACTTTTACTTGTTCTTCAGTCTTTTATGAACACGTAATACTTTGTTCACTCATGTCATTTTATGTATTATTTTTTTCCTTTTTTTGGTTAGATAACATGTTGTTTATCCATCAGTTGGTGGACATTTGGGTTGTTTCCATTTTGTGGCTATTATGAATAACATTTGTGTCTAGGTTTTTGGGTGACCATATGATTTCACTGAGGTGGAGATTTAGGAGTGGAATTACTGAGTCATCTGGTGGTTCTTTGTTTAACATTTTTGGGAGCTGCCAAACTGTCTTCCAGAGTAACTGAACCATTTTACATTCCCACCAGCAGTGTATGAGAGTTTCAGTTTTTCCACATCCTCACCAGTACCTGCTGATGCCTTTTTTTTTTTTTATACTTGTAATAGGCATCCTGGTATATGTGGTTTTGATTTCATTTCCCAAATGACTAATAATGTTGAGAATCTTTCCATATGCTTAGTGATCATTTGCATATCTTTGGAATGTGTTTTATTTTTTAAGGTGGAGAGGATGGTCTCAATACTTGAAATCTGAGGTTAGAGATACCTAAAAACTAATACCTGGGCAGCATAGTTGAAGGATTCTGTACCTAGGTATACTTAAGTGATAGCTTGACTTTTAAAAAAAGGGGTTTTCTTCCCCTTTTGTTTTTTCCCCATAAGTAAATTTTAAAAAGTTGTTTGTGATTTAGGCCTGCTGCCCAGTCTTCAGGAAGTTCATCACAAAAGCTTTACTCCTACTGCAAGATTGTAGTCATTGGCAGTGATCAGAAAGTACTAGTTTGTTCCAAAGATACTTGCACGTTAGATTAGAAAGTGTATTTTATTGAATATTTTTTTTGCTTAAGTCATGGTATTTAAAAATCTGAAATTAGACATTTCTTTTCTAGTTTTTGTAAAATGTGAAAAAATATTCTTAACAGCACAAAGCTATAATCAGTTTTCTAAATAAATTACTACTTTACTGTTGGATGTGTCAAATGTTTAAACTTTGTGAGTGTTTTAAATTTTATCATTTTTCAGAAATGTTCTTGTAGTCAATTCTGAGGTTAATTTAATTTTTAAAACTGTTCGTGTGTAGGCCTAAAGTGTATATATAATGGATAAGGGTTAGCCAGAATTTTGGAAAATGAATTATTTTGTTTGTCTGACAGAATAATCCTCCTCTGAAATCACGAAGCTTCTCACTTGCATCTAGTGGTAATTCTCCTATATCCCAGAGGAGACCAAGTCAAAATGCCATTTCTTTTTTTAATGTTGGACATTCCAAACTACAATCAGTGAACAAAAGAGCTAACTTACCTCCAGACCATCTTGTGGAAGTCAGAGAAGTAAGTATGAATTGAAGTTAAATTAAATGCCAAAATGATCTAACTTGCTTGGTTTCATCACAAAAAAATTAGAAATCCTGATTGTGTCTTCTGGGGCCCTGAAATGTTTTCTGTTTACTATGCTGAGATAATTTCAAGTCACAGAGATTCCCTGGTTATATGTTATGTCCTACGTTTCTTTTCTGTGGTGTCCTAAGTTTCCTCGGTACACTCTCATTTTTCAGTCTCTATTTTGCATTTCTCAAGTAAATGTACAGATTCTTTTGATGTAACATTTATCAGCAAAAGGGTTTTTAAGCCTGTTGGGAAGACTATGTGGCCAAATAAGTAATTAAAAAAAAAAAGACTTATATAGACAATTTCAAACATACACAGAAATAGAATAGTTAAATCCTTGATGTTTCCTTATCTCACCATTTCCCTGTTTCTTTTCAAACTGAGTACTAAATAATGCTAGTTAATAAAGGTTGTAGTTGTTAGGTTCTAAATATTCCTGAATTAAATTTGGTAGAGCTAATAGATACCTATGTAGTGAGTAGCCCCACACAGGTATCTGATTGGAAAGTAGAGGAATATTTTAATTGCCTTTTAAGATAATTGTGGTTATTCTTCTTTGGTGCTGCATGAAAACTTAACAGTAACAAGTTTTGTAAATGTTAGATGTAGTGTGGAATCTGGTACATATCCATGAACTTTTCATGTTCTGTTACATGAAAATCTATTGTCTGTCTTGCACTTGGAACTTATCTTTAACCTCTGCCTGATTTTGTAACACCATGCATTAGTCATTTGGAAAATATCATCTCCCAGAGTTAGGCAGGTCTTGCAGATGTTTATCTGTTTTATCATGCAACATTGAAAATTCCCATTCAGGGATGCCTGGGTGGCTCAGTTGGTTAAGCAGCTGCCTTCGGCTCAGATCATGATCCTGGCATCCTGGGATCGAGTCCCACATCGGGCTCCTTGCTCGGCAGGGAGCCAGCTTCTCCCTCTGCCTCTGCCTGCCTCTCTGTCTGCCTGTGCTTGCTCTCTCTCTCTCTCTCTAACTAATAAATAAATAAAATCTTAAAAAAAAAAAAGAATGTTTAAAAAAAAAAAAGAAAATTCCCATTCTTTAACGACCTCACCAATCTCATTAGAAAAGGCTTTCAGTATTGGGAAGTTATCAAGCTTATGGTAACAGATAAAGGTTTTCCAAAAGTTCTTTTCATTTTAAAGCTCAGATTTTATAATTGGCAGTAAATACTGTCAGCTTCTTTTGAAGTGACAGGCTTTTTTTTTTTTTTTTTTTTTTGTTGTCTACCACATACCTCCGAGTCTGATAATCTATAGTTGCTGACAGTCATTCTGTAAAGGAAAAACACTCCTATGTTTCTCCTCTGCTCTGCTATAACACTCTACAGTTCTGTAATCTGGTCACCAACCTTTGGGTTTTTCCCACCGCCAAGCAGTTCTCTATTTCTCTGTGGACACCAGCTGTGTGTCCTGCAGTTTAATTCAGTTTCAACACTGTCTGCCTGAGATCATGTCAGATCCCACAAGACTGTCCCCACTTTAGACACAAGTTGCAAGTTGACGTTGTCACCTGTGCCTCTGACCAACTTGCTATAAAGAACTCAGGAGCAGACAGATGTAAGAGTTGCATAAGGCCAGATGGGGTGGCAGGGGGAAGGCAAGGAGCTTCCATCCCCTTTCTGGTTATACCACCCTCCTGGTACCTCCCAAGTGTTCACCAACCAGAAGCTCTGAACCTCTTCTTTTGGGGCTTTTATGGAGGCTTCATTAGGTAGGCATGATTGACTGAATCATTGCCTGTTGGTGATTAATTTATCCTCCAGCCCCCGTCTCCTCTCTAGAGGTTGGCAGGTGCAGTTGAACACATATATACATATCTGTTAGTTACATATCTAAGGGTGTAGTTGTTCAATCATAGATTATAAATTATTTAACTTTGTATATTTAACTGTAGTAAATATTGCCCAACTGTTGGCAAGAGTGGTTGTACTATTCATAAATTTGGATTATTGGAAGTTAGTCCTAACATTTGCATCCAAAATACTTTACATATACAAAGCACACACATATATGCATGCATACATGTGTATATATAGATATCTTCATATCCACACTTTTCATCAAAAAAAAAAAAAGAAACCTTTTTTTTTTCTGCTAAAGGTGAATGATCCATTGCTATGACATATGTTTTCAGGGACTTTTTCATGTACTACACACTTGATTTGTTTGGTAGGATATTTACATCTCTCTTTCACTAGCCCACTGATGAACTGTGTTAAAATTCATCTGGTACAGTGCCTCTGAAAGCTGAAAGAGTCTCTCCATTATAGAGATTCTGTGTGAATTATAATAGTGTCAAAAGGTAGGTAATCTGAGAACCATCTGCTCACAATTGAATAATTAGAATAAATTCCATTTTCATTTTAGAATATTGGATGCTTATCAAGCATTGTTACTCTATTGCTCCCTTAGGAAAAGTGGACAGAGCTCTTGATCAAAGCAGAGTGTATTAAACTCTTTTTAACCTGAAAGTTTATATCCAGTACTTGCTGCATGATCAGGCTAATGGGACCAGAAAGTTAGATTAGACAAAAGGAAGCAGGAAAACCATCATGTTCTCAGTGTAGGTTCAAATTGAGCCTGGCCAGAGGTGCTGAGAAGAAAGAGGTTAAGAACCTAGATTGGGAACTAATTTTACTTTGTAATGAAATATTTAATGCTGCTATTGAAGATGATCCAGAATGTTCTTTTAATGACTTGTACAAATGTATACTGTTAATAAAAGGTTTGTCAAAGCTTTTGAGCTTTGTTGCTGCTGAAGAAAAAGTACAGCTGCCAAAGATTACCATCTTTTGCACAATTGATAAGCACTATTAAATGTGCTCATTGACAATAGCCAAATGAAATAGATTTCTAAGTCTAATATATCCTGAAAATGGCTCAGAAGCTGAATATGGTAATTAAAATGGAAACTGTATGTATACATGATACACAGACCTCATGAGTAGGACACATGAAACTGTTGTTTTCCTTAGATGATGTCTCATGCTGAAGGACAACAGAGAGACTTAATCAGGCGAATTGAATGCCTTCCTGCTTCTGGCCATCTTAGTTCCTTGGACCAGGATCTCTTAATGCTCAAAGCTACTTCCATGGCAACTATGAACTGCTTAAACGACTGCTTTCATATTCTCCAGTTGCAGCATGCATCACATCAGAAGGGCTCACTGTCTTCAGGTAAGTTGTAGATAAAAAGTAAGACAACATTAAAGGCCAAAACGTGGAAATATTGTGTTTGTTGTAATTCTAACTCCTAAAAAATCTTAATAAAAAGAAAAACATTGAGCCTCTTGATTTTTAATTATCACATTAATGTTAAAGAAAGTCTTATTGTGCCTTTTTTCGAATCTAAACTGATTTTTGGCCTAATGTTTAATATAATTGAATATCCCTTTGGAGACCTCAGTTCCACATTTCGAAAACTGAACTCAAAATCTACATCTAGTACATTTCTGCTAAAATCGGTTGCATCATTATTCATCCAGTCGACCTTAATAAAAATATTGGGACCATTTCTTAACTTTTGATTTAGTCAACTGTTCACTATATCCATATTGTGCCAGAGATATTCAAGTCTGTCGGTCCCTTTTCAGTTTGAAAAATATTGAGAGCACTTAAATTTGTTGAAAATAATCTACTGGGGAAATTAAAGTTACTGCATCTGAGGACAAAATATGAGTTTTTCTGTTTAATGAGATGAATAAACTCATGTTTTTCTTTATTGAGATATAATAGACACAGTATTGTGTAAGTTGGAGGTGTACAGCATGTTGATTTCATACATATACATGTTACAATATGATTACCAAAGTTAACGCCCCAGTCTTATCACATAATTATCACTTTTTTGTGGCGAGAATATTAGGATCTAGTCTCTTAGCAACTTTGGAGTATATATTACAGTATTGTTGACTATTTTACAATGTTGTGCATTAGATTTCCAGAATTTGTTCATCTTCTACTTGCAAGTTTGTAGCCTTTAATATTAACATCTCCTCGATTCTCCCATTCCCATTGTTTTTCGTTTTTTAAGAAATTCTTTTAAGGTTTTATTTATTCATTTAACAGAGAGGGAGTACAAGCAGGGAGAGCAGCAGGCACAGTGGGAGGAAGAAGCAAGCTCTCTGCTGAGCCAGGAGACAGATGTGGGACTCGATCCCAAGACCCTGAGATCACGACCTGAGCTGAAAGCAGCCGCTTAACAAACTGAGCCACCCAGGCGTCTCCATCCCCATTGTTTTAATAGTTCACAACAATTCATTGTTCTCTCCCAATTAACTCCCCTTGTGAAAGAAATTTTGGAAAGATACTGAGCCTCTGCCCAGGAAAAAGTTTATCATAGTCAAATCTTTTTTTTTTTTTTAAGATTTTATTGATTGATTTTAGAGAGTGTGTGCACTTGTGCAAGCGGTGTGGGAGGTGGAAAGAATCCCAAGCAGACTCGTGGGGCTTGATCTCACGACCCTGAGATCCTGATCTGAGTCAAAAGCAAGAGTTGGACACTTAGTGGACTGAGCCACCCAGGCACCCCTACCACAGTCAGATCTGAATTGATAAAATATGGTTTCTGTCCTCATGTATGCCTACCTAAATCAGTATTTCAAGCTAATAAACTATGTCTAATGTCAATTGTAGGTATAGGATAGTAAGCTATGTATGTTTCCCATAAGGAACTCATAGTCTACTTTGGAATGAACATGTAAATACTTAGCTGTAATATGAAAAGTGGTGTTTACAATGTACTTCGAGAACAAAGTACTTCGAGAGAATATATGAATGGACCAATACTTCTGAAAAAGGTCTGGGAAAGGCCTTGAAAAGCTGCAAAAAGCTTAGAGGTTGAGAGAAAGGAGAAGGTGTTCAGAAGAGATACACTAGCATAAAAACATACATCTCGGCTGCCTGGGTGGCTCAGGTGGTTAAGTGTCTGATTCTTGATCTCAGCTCAGGTCTTCATCTCAGGGTTGTTAGTTCAAGCCCCATATTGGGCTCTACCTGGGCATGGAGCTTACTTAAAAAACTAAAGCAACACACACTCATAAAAAATTTAGAAACTATTATACAAGTGAAAAAAGAAAGAAATCGTGCACTGTCCTACCAACCAGAAATTGCCACTGTTAATATAACACATACCCCACCAGATTTTCTTTCCTTCTTAGTTTTTGTTTGTTTTACCCCATTGTTACTAGAAAATACATATTTTTTTTAAAAAGATTTTATTTATTTGGGTGCCTGGGTGGCTCAGTGGGTTAAGCCTCTGCCTTCAGCTCAGGTCATGATCTCAGGGTTCTGGGATCGGGTCCCACATGGGGCTCTCTCAGCAGGGAGCCTGCTTCCTTCTCTATCTCTCTGCCGGCCTCTCTGCCTACTTGTGATCTCTCTCTCTGTCAAATAAATAAATAAAATCAAGATTTTATTTATTTATAAATAAATAAAATTTTATTTATTTATAAATAAAATCAAGATTTTATTTATTTATTTGACAGAGAGATCACAAGTAGGTAGAAAGGCCTGCAGAGAGAGAGGGAGAAGCAGGCTTCCCACGGAGCAGAGAGCCCGACGCGGGGCTCAATCCCAGGACCCTGAGATCATGACCCGAGCGGAGGCAGAGGCTTAACCCACTGAGCCACCCAGGTGCCCTGAAAATACATATTTTTATCTTACACTTTTAATGTAATATCAAGAATATTTTCCAATTTGTGTCCTGCTTTTGATAAATTCAGTTTTTGTTGGCTGCATTATATTCCTTTGAAGGGATAGTTCTTTGGTTTACTTAACTCTTCTCCTATGTTGAACACTGGATGAATTACCTTGAGCTGTGAAATTTGATTTAATTCTAGTGTTCATAATAATAATGTTGTCAGGAAAATGTTTGTTTTTAGTTGATGCTACTTAATTTTTATAAAGCACATCAGCTAGCACCATGCTAGATACTACATGCTTAATACTTGATTAATTAAAGGTGTATAATTGTTTTAATTCTTAGAAATTTCATTTGTGTAGCTTAATACACAATTATATATTTTTTAAAGATTTTATTTATTTATTTGACAGAGAGAGATCACAAGTAGGCAGAGAGGCAGGCAGAGAGAGAGAGAGAGAGGGAAGCAGGCTCCCTGCTGAGCAGAGAGCCCGATGCGGGACTCGATTCCAGGACCCTGAGATCATGACCTGAGCCGAAGGCAGCGGCTTAACCCACTGAGCCACCCAAGCGCCCCCACAATTATATTTTTAAATGATTGCTCCATGATTAGTGAAGCAAGTACAATATAAATTTGCATTTTATAGTTAAAAAATGAAACAGACTTAAACTTTATAGAAGTGTTTAAAGTAAAAGTTGTTCTCCCTCGTTACTATGTTTTAGAGCATGGATTTGGTGAATTGATTAACCAGTGTTGGTGTTTCTTACATAAATGGTCATTTTCCAAATTAGATCTGTAGAAATTTATTCTTCAGTCACTTGAGAATAAAGATATAACTGTGTAAAGAAAACCTGAATTACCTTTTCACTGAAATTTTGAGATGACACAAGAAATGAAATCTAAGTTTAAATTAGTGTTTGGTCCCATAAGGTCTTAATGTATGTCATCCAAGGATCATTGATTTAGAGGGGTCCTGAGAGATCAGATGATTAGTTTGATAAGGAGTGTTTTGGTTTCCAGTCAATTGAGTAATCTCTCAAAACAGATCTCTTAAGGGTAAACATTTTAAGGTAGGAGGGAAATGTTTTCATTTCTTTGGAATTTTGAAACTGGCCTCTTGAACTTGCCCAGGGCCTTCCCTGAGAGACTGGCCTGAGTGGCAAGGCAGGAGGCTCTGGTAGCCTGGTAGGTGCTTAGTAATTTACTCCTGCACTGAAGTCTGGCATTTCATTATGGACCGAGTAAATTCCCTACTCTTTATAATTTCTGCTGTAGTAGTCTGAGCATCCCTTATTTTAGCACTATAATAATCAAGCTTCTGTGAAACCTAGATCAGCCTCTGAAATCAAATGGAACATTTTCCATTATTGATTAGGCATAGAATCCACTTTGTTAAACTAGTTGAGGGTAATAAGAGACATTTGAGTCATTAACTGAGAAGATGACAGGTCTCTAAATGTGACCACTTCTTTCACTAGGTCAGCTATTATTTATTCAGTAGAAAAGCCTTTCAGAAAAAAAAAAAAAAGAAAAGCCTTTCAGTTTAAAAGTATATGGACCTTTTTTTATTGGATTAAAAAACAAGAAGAAGGGTCTTGTATTTGCAATACTTATGTTAGATCAAGGTGGTTACCTTGAGTCCTTAGAAAATTGCTACTGAGAATAAGATTCAGTCCCAAAATGAAGAAGATTTTACCATTTCAAAATACCAGGCTCCTTCTGTAATTCTGACTCCCTAAAACCTAACTGCATATTTTTTTATCATTAGGGAGAGGGACAGTGTTTTTTACAGAAAGGATAGCAAATCAGTTATTCAGGGCAGGAATACATTATGATTTACAGATTTCCCAGAAGACGTTCAGTCCCATTCAGGGTTGATTTTTTTTTTTTAAGGTATCTGATTTCAAGTTGCAAGTTGCTGTGTTGTAAAATACCCAATCATAGTGCTCATGCTAATGAGATACAAGTGGCTGCTTTGCAGAGTCTCTTAGCAGGTTGAATTGCTTTTAGACTTGTGGGCTCAAAACAAAATTATTTAATAAAATCCACATCTGCTGAACTTTCCAGATTATGAGCAAGTTTCAGCGAAAGTTTTCTCTTACTTCATCAGGAACGACAATCGAGTGGTTAGAACCAAAGATACCTTTATCAAACCACTATAAAAATGGAGCCGACCAGCCTTTTGCAACTGAGCAAAGTAAACCAGTGGCAGTCCCCGAAGAGCAGTGTGTTGAAGAATCTGGACCATTAGCAAGGGTAAGGTAATGTGGAAATACGGTTTTGATGTAAAAAGTAGGACTCGCTAAAAAGGGTTCAGTTCTCTTTTCGTTGTCAGGGCATGCTAGTCCTCGTAACACCAGCACGACATTCTTGGGACTCTAGACATTGTTTTTCTAATTTAAACAATACTGGTTTTAGAAGAGACCTGTTGTATAATAACTTGTACATGTTGTTTTGCAGGTTATGTGCCTTTTTTAGTTTGGGCTTACTTTTGCCTGATAAAACTGTATTTAAAAGTTACAATTTGCATATTTTTATTTTTCTAGAGAGTTAACTTATCTAAGATTATTTGCACAGTATTTCTCTCTTACATTTCTTCTTAAATCTTAACATTATTAGATGCTTACTATTAAATTTACAAGTTTAAAAATTTACTATTAAGTCTTTTTTGTTTTAAACTCTTTCCCAAACCAGTTTTTTTTTTAGTGTTACCCCAATTAGCATGGGGTCTCAGGGTTTCAGAATATTTTTGTAGTATTATTTATTCCACATTTCTTAGAAGCTAAAGAATGTCTTATTCTAGTCATAGTTCCACCACTGTAAAAAATCATATTGATCTTTTGCCTTTTGTGTTATTTTTTAATGATAATCATAATTACATAGATAGTTTTATTTTAAGCTCTTTTTACTTCATACTTCTCATAAGCATTATGTCTGGGCCATATAATTAAAACTTTAAATGTTGAAGTAAGCTATTAAATATCTAGGCTCTCTGTTACTTTCTGTTACTATAAATAACACTATGTCCTCTTGTTTACTTTTATTTTTTCTCCTCTTAATTTGGATTATTTCTTTAGGTTATAGTCCCAGGTAGAATTACTGAGTCAAGAGTAATGCACAGCTTATGGTTATTTATATATTAGCAGATTACTTCTTTTTTTTTTTTTTAAGATTTTATTTATTTGAGAGAGAACACATACATAAGTAGGGGGAGGGGCAGACAGAGAGAGGGACAATCAGACTCCCCACTGAACAGGAAGCCCAGTGGGGGGCTTGATCCCAGGACCCTGGGATCATGACCTGAGCCGAAGGCTTAACCTGCTAAGCCACCCAGGTGTCCCATTAGCAAATTACTTCTTAATGGGACGCCTGGGTGGCTCAGTTGGTTAAGCGGCTGCCTTCGGCTCAGGTCATGATTCCAGCGTCCTGGGATCGAGTCCCACATCGGGCTCCTTGCTTGGCAGGGAGCCTGCTTCTCCCTCTGCCTCTGCCTGCCTCTGTCTGCCTGTGCTCACTCCCGCTCTCTCTCTCTAACAAATAAATAAATAAAATCTTTAAAAAAAAAAAAAAAAGTACATGGGGGCGCCTGCATGACTTAGTCATTTGAACATCTGACTCTTGATTTCATCTCAGATCATGATCTCAGGGTCATGAGATCAAGTCCCCTGCTGGGCTCTGTGCTTAGCCAGGAGTCTACTTGAGATTTTTCTCTCTCCCTCTCCGCCCCCCAGATAAATAAATAAATCTTTAAAAAAAAAAAAAGAAAGAAAAGAGGAAGAAGTACATGACCCAGAGACTTCCAAAACTGGCCAAGACCTTGGCTTAATGAGGCAGACAATGGCAGCAGTATGGATAGGAGAGAAGAAAAAAAAAAATGAAATGCTTTTTTTTTTTCCTATAACTTTTTGACCAGCTCATTTCTAGAGTCAAACAATTAGTATTTATTAAGGTGTCCAGTGTATGAGAAGTCCGATGTTAGGAATTAGAGGAGACACAAAAAATTGAAGACATAATTCTTTCATTAGAGAGACTTACTAATCTGCCTGGAGTCACAATTACATATACATGGAGACAATGAGAGGATAACATGAAGTAGCATTTTTTTTTCCCATCTTAATTGACATGGTTTAGGCTGTTGAGGTATGGGCATTCAGAGAAAAAAAGGAAGATGTATTGAGAAGAGTGGAAAAGGAATGCTTTGGAGAGAAAGTGGAAGTGGAATCAGGCTTTGAAAGAAGACAGGATTTGAAAAGAGGAGTAGTAGTAGGATAATGTCGATGGAGGAATAGTAGGAGCAGGGATATGAAGGCTTATTGTGAAAACTTGCCTGATGGTTTTAAACCCAGGTCCTGTCGTTTACTAACATGTGGACCAGTAATTAACCACTTTGTTTCAATTTTCTCATCTGTAAAGCAGGGATAATAATGGCTTATAAGATTGTTGTTGTTGTTGTTGTTGTTGTTGTTGTTTTAAAGATTTTATTTATTTATTTGACAGACAGAGATCACAAGCAGGCAGAGAGGCAGGCAGAGAGAGAGAGGAGGAAGCAGACTCCCTGTGAGCAGAGAGCCCAATGCAGGGCTCGATCCCAGGACCCCGAGATCATGACCCAAGCCGAAGGCAGAGGCTTTAACCCACTGAGCCACCCAGGCGCCCCAGGATTGTTATGAACATAAAGTGAATATAGCAGAGCACCTGGATTATGGAAAATGATCACAGGGTGATTGGATTTTATAAATCCAGATGACCATTCATGCTGCATTCTCTGGGGAGTGATAATCCCTGGAGCCACTGCTCATAAAATACAACGTAAACTGTGCCTCCAAGGAACATAAAAATCATACGGAAGAATTTAGTCTTATGTAATAGATGATAAAATCATGAGCAAGGGGTATGTTTAAGAAGATTGATATATGACCTAGAATTGAAGTGTCGATCGAAGGCTATGGAGGTAGAAATGAAGACAAATGAATAGGTAATACGCATTTCAAATGAAAATCAGTTGGACTTGTGATTGACTGGTTGTAGGGTTGGATGAAAGATAATTCCCAAGTTTGTGAACCTAAATGACTTGGTAGAATTGTGGTGCCATTTACAAAGTTAGGAAAATTTGGAGGAAAGAGCCTTTTGAGAGAAAAGATTTTATATGGTTTATGAATGTGTTGACTTTTTAAAAAGATTTTATTTATTTGACAGAGAGAGAGAGATGGCGACAGCAGGAATACAAGCAGGGGGAGCAGGAGAGGGAAAGCAGGTCTCCCGCCGAGCAGGGAGCCCGATGTGGGGTTTGTTCTCAGGAACCTGGGATCATGACCTGAGCTGAAGGCAGTTGCTTAAGACTGAGACACCCAGGCGCCCCAACATGTTTACTTTTTAAAAATTGTATTTTTAAGTAATCTTTCTATCCAGTGTGGAGCTCAAACTCACAACCCCAAGATCAAGAGTCTGATGCTATACCAACTGAGCCAGCCAGGAGCCCCTGAACATGCTGAATTTTATGTTGAGGGGAGGATATATGATTGTAAACATGGCTCAGTGGGTTGGGCCTCTGCCTTCGGCTCAGGTCATGATCTCGGGGTCCTGGGATTGAGCCCTGCGTCGGGCTCTCTGCTCAACGGGGAGCCTGCTTCCCCCACTCTCTCTGCCTGCCTCTCTGCGTACTTGTGATCTCTCTGTCAAATAAATAAATAAAATCTTAAAAAACAAAAGCAGTTAGAAATAATAAAACCAAAGTTTTGGAGAGAGATCAGGATGAGAGATGCAATTTGCAAGTGAAAGTTAGAAATTGTAAGTTATATACTCAAACATCTTCACTCAGTGAGAATACAAAAGATGTTGGGGGTTAGAGAGGTGTAAGTTAAAGGTGGGACACAGAGATGGGAAGGAGAAGAACATTGTTATATTTCCAAATTATTTACTTATTTATTTGTGAGGGAAAGTATGAGGTGGGGAGTGTCAGAGGGAGATGCAGATTTCCAGCAGAACGGGGAGCCACATGCGGCACTTGATCCCGGAACTCCCGGGATCATGAAGTGAGCGGAAGGCAGACACTTAACTGAATGAGCCACCCAGGCGCCCTCCAAATCTTGAAATAGTGAGTAGGCCAGATATATCACTAAGTTTAAGTAGAAAGAAAGAAATGCACAGATACTATTTTTAATTACAAAAACACTACACTTAGGCATATCAGAATAGACCTGGATTTTCTAAAAATCCCACACATGCCTTCTTGAAATATGAGTGTTAATGCAAGCTGGAGACAGATATCTATCTAGTAGGGGAGATTTTGTTGCCAGGTGACGGAAAAAGTAAATCCTAGTAAGGCTAGAACAAAGCCCACAGTTCCTTTGTGCCCAAGTCAGAAATCAGAAGGACAAAGATGAGGTTAGCATGAATTTGGTGGAATACTGGGGTTTTGCTTTGCCATGTAGTATCCATATATTATAAATTCCCGGCAACTCAACAGCTCTTACCACTGTCTGCTAACCATTCTGGGTGTGTAGGACTATTAAACATGCACGTTCATTTGAATTTTGGAAATGCTTTTACCTTAAGCTTTTCTTTAGGAAAGGGATGATGGCCTCTAAGAAGAGACATTTCAATAAGAAAGGAGAGCTTCCAAGTTCTTCTGTTCATACCAAGATTTAGAACCAGTAATTAATTAATATAATTCCTCTTTTTTCTATTTCAGTAAACAATAAGACTTTTTATAAAAAACAAGAACTGTACTCTTAAATATTTTTCTACCAGATTATGTTTTATTTCTTTAATATTTTTTTCATTAGAAGAATTTCCAAAGTACAAAGTAAACTTTGTATTAAGTAGTAATGTTGGGGCGCTTGGTCATGATCTCAGGGTCTTGGGATCGAGCCCCGCATCGAGCTCTCTGCTCAGCAGGGAGCCTGCTTCCCCTCTCTCTCTGTCAAATAAATAAATAAAATCTTAAAAAAAAAAGTAGTAATGTTAAGGTTATATTTGCATTACTAATCTGTATCCTAGGTTCTGACTCCATATGTAATAGTATCTCTTCAGAGGGTTAGAGAGTTAGAGAACATTATTTAATCAAGACCTAATAGAGCTTTTCTCAACATTTCTCAAATGAGTAATTACTATATTTGGTATCCATATGTAGAGAGGAGGATGATCAACTTTTCCCCATTGTATAGTGAATAAACAGTGACAAGTACACTTAAACTTTATTAGACTATATTGTACAACTGATTTAGAGTAGGCAACAGGAAGTACTTCTTAACAGACTTCCTAGCCTTTGAAAAGGGGGATTTATTTATTTTTTTTAAAGATTTTATTTATTTGTCAGAGTGAACCCAAGTAGGGAGAGTGGGAGGCAGAGGGAGAAGCAGGCTCCCCGCTGAGCAAGGGGCCTGATTTGGGGCTTGAGCCACAGGCAGCTGCTTAACCAATGAGCCACCTAGGTGTCCCTAGCTTAGGCTTTTAAAAAGGGCAAATATTGGGGCACCTGGGTGGCTTAATTGGTTAAGCATCTGCCTCTGGCGCAGGTCATAATCCCAGGGTTCTGGGATTGAGCACCGCATCGGGCTTCCTGCTCAGTCGACAGTCTGTTTGTCCCTCTCCCTCTGCTACTCCTTGACTCGTGCTGTTTCTCTCTCTCTCTGTCTCTCTCTGAAATAAATAAATAAAATCTTTTAATAAAGGGGGGGCAGGGGCTCCTGGGTGGCTCAGTGGGTTAAAGCCTCTGCCTTCAGCTCAGGTCATGATCCCAGGGTCCTGGGATTGAGCCCCGCATCAGGCTCTCTGCTCAGCAGGGAGCCTGCTTCCCTTACTCTCTCTGCCTGCCTCTCTGTCTGCTTGTGATCTCTGTCTGTCAAATAAATAAATAAAATCTTTCAAAGGGGGGGGCAAATATTTTATTCCCAAAGCATCTTCAACTTAAATTACAGGTGTTCATGGTGTCCCCAAACAGGTGACCAGTCCTGCAAAGCCTGAGATTCAGATGAGACACTTTTTACTCTTTTTGAAAAATCCCATGTAGACAAAATATATATATTTTATTTATTACTTTTATGGCAAAACCACAGTATGTTCAGTGTAAATGATAATGGACTCATTGAAGGAAATCTGTTTCATGGCCAACTGATGGAAGTTATATATATATATATATTTTAAGATTTTATTTATTTTATTTGATAGACAGAGATCACAAGTAGGCAGAGAGAGAGAGGAGGAAGCAGGCTGTCCGCAGAGCAGAGAGCCCGTTGCGAGGCTCGATCCACGACCCTGGGATCATGACCTGAGCTGAAGGCAGCGGCTTCAACCCACTGAGCCACCCAGGCACCCCGGAAGTTATATTTTTAGAAAGATTTTTTGCTCATATCCAGATTCACTTAGGCCCAGTATAAATGTCTTCAAGTCTGCTGTTTATACTTTTCTTCTTCTTTTATTTAATGTGGCTGTGAAGTCTGTCCTTTATTTAGCAACAAAGTCTTTCCTATTTGTTGTTTGCAAAAGCTTGCTGTTTAATCCAATTTCTGTATTGAAAATAAAGAAAACACAAGAGTATTCTTGCACAAAGAAACGAGAGAAAAGAAACTTTTATTCTTAATGGATATTAATAAGCACTTATAACACTAGAGTTTTGCTTTGACTTCAAGGAGCCTGAAGAAATCAGTGCAGATGATGAGGTAGAGGATACATGTGACAACAAGGAGGATGACCTAGGAGCTGTGGAAGAGCAACGTAGTGTCATCCTGCATCTCTTGTCACAGCTGAAGCTGGGCATGGATTTAACGAGAGTAAGTAACGGGATAACTGGCTATGGTGATCAGTAAGTCAGGACGACCTGTACTTATTAATGTTGTCAGGTCTTTTTATTCTTTATGAGTTGGTTTCTTAATCTCTCTCTTTTTTTAAAGATTTTATTTATTAAGTAATCTCTCCACCCTGCATGGGGGCTTGAACTTACAGCCCCAAGATCCAGGAACTGAGCCAGCCAGATGCCCCTGGTTTCTGAGTCTCTTGATCAACATTTCTTATTTGATAAAAAATGTGACAGTTATCTTGTGCAGCAGGAGGTCACAGGGCAAATAAACACCTGTAATCCTGTTTCTGTGCAAATAAAAGAGGTCATTTGGTGTACAGAACTAGAGAATCTGAAGGAAAGGATATAATCCCAGAAAATCATGAAAGACTTTGACATGTCTACTTTACTCTTCCCATGTTGTATTGTATATTTTGGGTATTATTTATAACAGAGGTCAGCAAACATTTTCTGTAAAGGGCCAGATAATAAATATTTTCAGCTCTGTGGACACAGGTCTCTGTTGGAACTACTCAGCTTTGCCTTTATAGTATGAAAGCAGCCATAGATAATATGTTGGACTGGGCATGGCTGTGTTCCAACAAAATACTATTTATAAAAACAGAGGCCAGATTTTCCCCAAAGGCCATACTTTGCAGTCCTCTTGTCTGTTGCCTTGCTTACTTTAAAAGGGTGGTCTGAATTAACTAGATACGGGAATTCTTTTACAATGTACACATACATCAAATCACTTTAAATATCTTACAGTTTGCTGGAGAACTTGCTAGAAGTTCAGAGTCTCAGCTCCCAACCCCCAACTTAGAGGACCAGATCTGTATTTTAATAAGATCCCCATGTGTTCATATGTACATTAAAGTTTGAGAAACACTAGTCTATAGTTTTTAATTTTACATCAGTCTTTTCCATTTCCAGGCTATCTAATTAGTGCATCTTCATTTATTTTAACAATCAATTTATGATGTTAATTTGAAAAGGAAATTAGGTTCAAAACCTATGTATGTTAGATATTACTACTATGGGATTATGTATACTTGGCATTAGTGAGGAATTTCAGAATTGACATCAGGACATATATTTCAAATTAAGGATTTTTATGTCAGTGAAGGTAGTGACTTAAGTAAAATATAACTTAAATAGAAAGCATTTTGCTGTTAGCGTTTACTTTGAAGCATCTCAAAATCAAAACACATTTCTTTCTTTACTAAGACTTGCAGTGATTACGGGGGAGTTTAAAAGAAAATGGATTGAATTAAAAGCCTACTAAGAAATAGACATTTTGAGGAATTATTAAAGAAACCCATTAACCTTTCCTGTTTTATCTAACCTTAATATTTCAACTGGCTGTCATTTCTGTTCTAGAAATATTTTCAATTTTAGTGATTCAGAAAAGACTGTTAGCTGTAAAATCAGTTAAAATGAATAATGATATTAAAGGTTTGTTTGGTTATTCTGGTGTTTGCTGTCCTTTAGTAGATTTAGGTTTATAAGGCATAAAAACAATATAGGGGTTTATGAGGCATAAGAACATTTGAAAAGAATGTGCTATGATAGTAAGCCAGATGGTAAAGCTTTCTCCAGGCATGATAACTATATAATACAGCTTCCTGACATTTGTTCCTTGTTAATTAAAGATGTAAATACACATATAGTATTTATATATAAAATCATTAACATTAACCAGCCATGAATTATGAACATTCACATGATGTTAAAAAGAGTGGTATTTTTTGAGCAACATTTAAAAATCTGGTGACTAAACTGCAGTCACATCTACCTTCTTTTCTAACAGAACAGCAATAGAACAAATGTTTTTTGAGCCCCTCTTATATTCCAGACACTCTGCTAGGTGCTGGAACTACAGCAGCAAGAAAGGTAACCATGGTTCCAGCCTGCATGTTGTGAATAAGTAATAACTGTTCATTTTGTTCCTTTTAAAATAATAATATGGATTCAGTATAATTATATAGTTCACAGAAAGTTTGAGAAAATAAAGGAAAACATCTCCTATGATTTCATTACCCTAACCACACAACACTTAAGTTTTGAGAATCCCTTCTAATCTTTCTTCATATAATATAGTTTATTTCCAGTTCTGTTACACTTTCTTTTTTTTTTTTTTAGTAAACAACCTAGTCTTTTATTTGCCCTACACTTTCTTTTTTCAGTTAACACTCTTTCTTTGTGAAATGTATTACACACAGTCTTCTGTGTGTATGAACAGTTTAAAGAACAATGGTAAAAGGTGTCCTAACCTATCAGGTCGTGGAACGTTGCCAGAAGGATGTGCTCTGAGGTCCCCTCCTGGTTGTAGTCCCCTGTGTTTCCTAGATCTAACCTACTACCTACCTAGATATAGCCCTACTTTTTTTTTTTTTAATGGTTTTACCACCTGCATATGTACCCTATATTTAATTTAGGAAAAAGTGAATAGCCAGCACAAGTTTAGCTGTGTAAGGAAAGGGCTCTGTTGCCATTCATAGAAGAAACCTCCTAGGAGAAGATAAGCTAAACAGAGTCCCTGGCTTTAGCATCTTATAAATCATTGAGGAAGTTTAGAAGAGTCCTTTCTGAAGCAATGAGAAGGCAAAATTCTAAATGAGTCTTGTGAAATATATGGCTCACAAAGTTAGAGCATTTGGTATGAGCCAGTTACTGGCCACCCAGCAGGAATGCAGACAGAGGGAAGAATCTGTTCAGTGTTTTCTACCGCTGAGCAAACTGTGACCCACTTCCCAGCACTCAGCAGTAGACTGAAGCCAGAACATGTTTTTGGGTGAAATGAATGTCTTCAGCCAGCCCGAACAGCAGGGCATGGAAAGGAGAGTTGACATTTCCTTAGAAGCCCACCACTGGCCAAGTACAGATGCAGATGGGACCGGTTTCCCTTGCGCATTCTGTCCTCAGATTTCAAAAGACGTAACAGTGGCAGCATGGAAGGCATGGATGACAGTCTTCCATATGTCTGTCTCTTGAATCACATCACTCTGATCTGGACCAGTTTCCCTGTGTCTGCTCTACAGCTTTCTTCTTAGGATGTCCTTTCATTGTCCTTTTGTGCTAGATCCGTCTCCTGTATTCTTTTCTTCTTTTCTGGTTGCCTCTCATTTCAGTGGAGCACATTGTTCTTTAACCTCTGAGAAAGATCTTTGGGAGGCAAAATGTGAAAATGTGTGTTTGAAGTGTCTTTATTTTGTCCTGATGTTTGATTGCTGGTTTGGATAGAATTTCTAACTTGCAATTAATTTTTCCTTTAGAATATTGCCTCCTTGCTACAGCATTCTGGTGAAAAGACTGATGTCATTCCAATTCATCATCTTCTGTTTATGACTTCTTTAGTTTGTTTTTTTTCTCTAAAATTTGGAATCTGTCCTTTGTCCCCAAAAGTCTGAAATTATCTCTGGGCACTCGGTGGGCCTTTGCAGTGGGACAGCCATAATTTGTTTCTCTGAAATTTTCTTGAATTTCTTCATTGATGACTTTGTCTCCAGTGTTTTTTCCTGTTCTCCCTGAAATCTTTATTTCATGGTCATTGGACTCCCTGCTCTGGTCCTCTTATTTTCACTTCATTTCTCTCTCTCTCTTCTGTGTGTGGAGAGATTTTTTTACAGTTTTATCTTCAGAACCTTCTCTTGATTTTTAATTTTTGTTACCATGTTTTAAAAGTGTTCTGAATTTTGTTTTTCAAAAAGCATATTTGTTTCATGTATCTAATATTATCTCAAGTCTGAAGATATTAATTATCTTTATTTTTAAGGTTCCCCCCCCAAAAATTTTTTTTGATCTTTGTATTTTGGTCTTCGTAATCCTGTTTAGGGATTTTCTCAGAGATCTGGTATTTTTTGGATTTCTGCTCATGCTTAAGTGTAGGGAAACTAAAAACCTGACTTTAACTTTTGAACATATGGGTGGAGTCTGTGCTTCTTGGGACAAGTAATCTGGATTTGTTGGGGAACCTGGTGTTAGTATCATTAGATTTTCCCTCTTAGGTTGGTGAAATACTCCAGAAGGAATTCTGATCTCCTGCTTGGTGGGCAAAGCAACTAGGAGCAGTGGAAGAGAAGAGAGTAGGGTTGGGGAGGATCTTAGCATCTAATGTTTATTTCTTTTTTTTTTTTTTTTTTTGTCAGAGAGAGAGAGAGAGAGAGCACAGGCAGACAGAGGCAGAGGGAGAAGCAGGCCCCCTGCCAAGCAAGGAGCCCGATGTGGGACTCGATCCCAGGACGCTGGGATCATGACCCAAGCCTAAGGCAGCCGCTCAACCAACTGAGCCACCCAGGCGTCCCTAATGTTTATTTCATATAGGGTTACTTCATACCTGTTATCAGTATGGTATCCATTCTCTTGGAAGCCTCTGATGTTCCCCAAACTAGAGAATAAGCTGCCTTGTTTCACTCTTCGGAGACTAAACCTCCAGAATTTGGCTGGGGTGCAAGAGGGGTGGTTACCAGCAGTGTGGAGTTGGGGAGGGGATTTAAGGATTCAGTTGCTCTGCACTCAAATTCCACTCAGTGATCATTATTTTAGCATTCCTGTAAACCCCCAGATCCAGAAATACCTGATGCTGTCAGTTCCTGAGCCCTCTCTGGAATCTGCAAACCACTGTACAAGAGTCAGCTTTCTAGTTACCTCCCAAATGTTGTTGCTTTCGGGGACACCTGGGTGGCTTAGTTGGTTAGGCATCTGACTCTTGATCTGGGCTCAGGTCATGATCTCAGGGTCATGAGATTGAGCCCCACACTGGGCTGTGTGCTGATGTGGAGCCTACTTAAGGTTCTCCCACCCTCTCCCCCTGCACCAGGTAGTGTGCACACTCTCTTTAAAAAAGAAGTTTTTATTGCTTTATCTACTTCCCTGGTATCTTCAGGTTTGTCTTTGTATAAAATACATTTAATATAATTTTAATGGATTTCAGTAGAAAGTGAAATTAAGATATATGTGTTCAATTCACCATGAAATGAATCTGAAACATTGGTATCTTTTGTATTAGTTGTATCATCTTCATAACTATCTTTCTTTTTCAATAACTATCTTTTAAAATGATATAAAGTTTATCAGGTGGAAGTTCTGTCTTTAAGTTTGTTAGAACCACAGTTTAAAAACAAAGATTTTAATTTTACTTTCATATTTCTTTTTCTTTACTCACATTGTTTCCTAAGGCTAAATTTCTAGAAGAATAATTACTAGGCTAAATGGATATGAACATCTTTGGGCTCTTGAAAAATATTACAGGACTGCTTTCTCAATTTGTTGAACCGGTTTACAGTGCCTCTCCAATTCTGCTCTGAAGAAAACTAATCCACAGAGCGCCTGGGGTGACTCAGTCAGTTAAAGGTCGAACTTTGACCTTGGTTTGAGTCATGGTCTCAGGGTTGTGGGATTTGGCCCTGAGCTCAGCTCAGAGCCTACTATAGATTCTTTGTCCCTCTCCCTTTTCCCTTTCCCCTGCTCACACTATGCTCTCTCTCAAAATAAATAAAATCCTTTTAAAAAAAAATAAAGAAAACTAATATTTCTTAAACTTACCTGGCTTTAGGTGTCAAAAGTACCCTTCTTTTGTTTTGTTTTGTTTTGTTTTTCAATGAAAAAAAATTAGATTTAGCCACCTGGACTTCGTTTAGATGATCCCGATTTTCTCGGCACCATCTCAAGCATTACAGCCAGGAGCCCATTGATAATATGCTTTCCTGTCTCCATTGGGCCTGATCAGGGTGGCCACCTCCATGTCCTAGAGCTTTCTTATAGCCTTTTTGATCTTGTGTTTGAATGCAAGTGTGTTGTTGTCTTCTACATTATTCATGGCTGACTCAGTAGCCGGGAAACTTGATGATACAGCATAGTAGTGAAGCTTATTTCTCCTGGGGGCACTCTTTTGAGGATATTTGGGCTGCTCCCAGAGATGTAGTGTCTTGATGCATGGGAAGGTGGGCAACATGTGGATTTTCTTTTTTTGTGCGTATGACTGTTGGCAACTTTCAGCACTGCTTTCTTGGCCTTCAAAGCCTTTGCTTTGGGGCAGGGGACAGGGGACTTCCTCACCTTTGGCACCATCTTCACAAAAGGCAAAAAGACAAAAATTCCCTTCTTATGGGGTGCCTCAAGAACAGGGGACTGTTGATCAGGATTGTGAGTTCAAGGCCCTCATTGAGTGTGGAGCCTACTTAAAAAGTTCCCTTTTGGGGTGCCTGGGTGACTCAGTCATTTAAGCGTCTGCCCTTGTCTGAGGTCATGATCCCAGGGTCCTGGGATCGAGCCCTACATCGGGCTCCCTGTTCAGCAGGGAGTCTGCTTCTCTCTCTGCCTCTTACCCCAGGCTTGTGCTCGCTCGCTCTCTCACTCACACTTTGTCTCTCTCTCTCTCTCAAATAAATATAATCTTTAATTAAAAAATAAAAAGTTCCCTCCCTAAAGACAGTTCTCTTGTGCTTGAAATTAAGTTTGTAAGTTAAAGTATTTGCTTTGATCAGTGATCTCTTTAGTCTATTTTCAGGGAATTAAAATTTCTCTTCTATCTTAATCAGTCATCTGTAATTTATTTTTAAAGTGGGAAAGGAAAAAAGGCATGGCCAGCATTTGAGTTTTGCCATCATTTACCTGATACCCAGTCTAGGAGTCAGAAGATTTTTTTTAAAAAATGTCTTCTACCTGCAGTCTTGCATTGGTATTTAATCTTAACTACTTGATTTTCATTTCCTTTTAAGCATGCTTATTTTTTATTGAGACCAGATACTTTTGTGTCTTTGTTTTTAATACTCATCTAGAATGAAATGTTTTCAGAAAGGTAGGAATAGTTTTCTTCAGATACCCACGCGGATTATAATTTTCCTCTTTGGTTGATTTTTGTTGTTGTTTTAGGTGGTGCTTCCTACATTTATCCTAGAGAAGCGTTCCTTGCTGGAAATGTATGCAGACTTTATGTCTCATCCAGACCTATTTATAACCATCACTAATGGAGCCACAGCTGAGGATAGAATGATTCGTTTTGTTGAGTACTACCTTACCTCATTTCACGAAGGCCGTAAAGGAGCCATTGCTAAGAAACCGTACAATCCTATCATTGGAGAAACATTTCACTGTTCCTGGAGGATGCCAAAAAGCGAGGTGGCATCCAGTGTTGTCAACAGCTCTTCCACCCAGGCAGTCACAAATCACGCTCCTCTGTCAGAGGAGACTTTGAGCCAGGTGGGATCAGACTGTTATACAGTCAGATTTGTTGCTGAGCAGGTTTCCCATCATCCTCCAGTCTCAGGATTTTATGCAGAGTGTGCGGAAAGGAAGATGTGTGTAAATGCGCATGTCTGGACTAAGAGCAAATTCTTAGGCATGTCAATAGGCGTGACCATGGTTGGAGAGGGTAAGTAGAAAAATTGTTCTCCAATTTTTAATATCAAGCTATAATCTTAAGTTTGAAGAAGCTAGATAAATATAAATTTGAAATGTTACGTGTGCCACTTTTTTTCCATTTTTTAGTGTGTTCCAGAATGGTGGGGAAGGGGACTTCATATTTATAGAAAAATGTAAATTATCTTCTTTAATTTTTTTTCCTGATTTTAAATATAAAATGTTTTATTATAGAGTATTTGGAAAACGCAGAAAAGTATCAAGGGGAGAATAAACCATCCCTAATACCTCCATCCAGAGAAGGCTGAGTTTAGCTAGCATTTTGTATTTTTTCTGTTTTATTTATTTATTTTTAGGTTTATTTATTTATTTAACAGACAGAGATCACAAGTAGGCAGAGAGGCAGGCAGAGAGAGAGAGGAGGAAGCAGGCTCCCTGCCGAGCAGAGAGCCCGATGTGGGGCTTGATCCCAGGACCCTGGGATCATGACCTGAGCCGAAGGCAGAGGCTTAACCCACTGAGCCACCCAGGCACCCCTTCTGTTTTATTTATGTTCGTATTTTTATTTTTGTTTTATAAAGTTGGGATTAGTTCTCTCTATGTGGTTTTGTGTCCTGCTTTATTGCAATAAATACTCATTTTCCTATGTCATTGATAATACTTTCAAACATGTCTTGATGACTGTGTGACCATTTCCTTTATTTGGACATTGAAGTTGTTTCCATATATTCATTATTGTAAAAAGCAGTCAAGAAATACATTACCTAGAAATATCTTCTAGTTTGATCTTTTATAGCTCCTGAGGAAGTAATATTTTAAAACATCGCCAACCTTTAATTTCATTTCAGCAGAAGGTTATAAAAAAGTAATTTAAGGTAATACCCAAAAAGTAAACAACAACAAAAAGCTTCCACAAAAATCATTGCAAATTTGGTGAAAATATAATTAATATTTTAATTATTAATTATATTAGAAGAAGCAGAAGAAACCCTACCATCTTAATGTAATTTTCCTTTAGGAAAATGCTTGTGCATTGAATAATATGTTCAGAATGTAAAATTACAGTGTTAGCATGGCATAATTAAGCCTATAATATATAATACTAACATTTTGAGACTGTGTTACAGTACCTCTGAAGAAAATACTTTATCCCCCTTTTCAGTTTTCCCCATTAAGAACTGTTGTGATATGAGTCTTAGCAATTTCCAAATAATGTTTTAAGTTAATCAGAGCTTCTGTAACTAGAAAGAATTCATGTTTTATTAGTTAAAAGATTGCCATCTTCACTTATAAGCTTCATAACATTAGCTCTAAGATCTTCATAAATCAGTTTGATTTTTTTTTAAAGATTTCATTTATTTATTTGATAGAGATCACAAGTAGGCAGAGAGGCAGAGAGACAGGAGGAAGCAGGCTGTCCGCAGAGCAGAGAGCCCGATGCGGGGCTCGATCCCACGACCCTGGGATCATGACCTAAGCCGAAGGCAGCGGCTTTAACCCACTGAGCCACCCAGGTGCCCCAATCAGTTTGATTTTATAGATGAAAAAAGTCCATAGGTGACGAGATATGTTCAAGATCACAAAAGTTAAGGCATAGCCAGATTTAGAACGTCCTCCTTTAACATACTCTCCTTGAGGACAGTTAGCTGTTACTGAGAATCTGGTGATGGTAGCCTCTTCAAGAAGGAAATACTTCAGGAAATAAGGAAAAGCATTAATATCTTAACCTTGCATTAATCATGAGGTATTTATGTGCTTATTATATATTTGTGGATTGCCTTTTAGAAATTAAATTTCCATAGTAACCTCAATAGAAAGTAAACAAAATCAGAGAATGGGACTTAGACAATTCATTTTGTTCTAATAGTTACATGTTTTTATTTGTTAGGGGGAAATTCCATTTAATGATGAAATAAGTGAGGTTTTAGAATTCTTTGAATCTGTTGTCCTAACAAGTCTATTATCATATACATTCAAAACTGATTTTTTTTTAAATTTTATTACTTTTTTAAAGATTTTATTCATTCATTTGACAGAGATCACAAGTAGGCAGAGAGGCAGGCAGAGAGGCAGGCAGAGAGAGAGGGGGGGGAAGCAGGCTCCCTGCTGAGCAGAGAGTCCGATGCAGGGCTCCATCCAGGGACCCTGAGATCACAACCCGAGCCAAGGCAGAGGCTTTAACCCACTGAGCCACCCAGGCACCCCCAAAACTGATTTTAAATGATTCAGATTTTGTGTGTGATACTTATGGTAAACATAGTTTTAGAATAAGAGATCAGAAATCCAGGTTATAAGGTGACATATTTTTAGAAAAGTAATCAAAACATATGTTTTTTAACTTAAAATGAATCAGCAGTTACTATTAAATCCTTAAAGTATACCCGAGTATGTTGTCTATATGCCTTCTGACAGCTCCCATTACATATAAATGTATTACAGCTAGAATCAGGTTCCTTATCTAGTGTAAGTTGATTATTCATTAATGTAATTTCTCTTCCTATATTTTTTCTTTTAAAAAACTATCTTTAATATAGCATCACTTAATACAAAACAAGCCTTATTAGAATAATACTTGCTTGAAAACTGTCACTTCCATCTCTTGTAGCCTCACACCAAATTCTTCAGAACTTTGCAAAGTTATTACTGTGACCATAGTTTTCATGACAGAATTAGTTTTTTTCTTCCTAATATACATAGAATGAAGAATGCTTTTTTTTTTTTAAAGATTTTGTTTATTTATTTGACAGACAGAGATCACAAGTAGGCAGAGAGGCAGGCAGAGAAAGAGGAGGAAGGGAAGCAGGCTTCCTGCTGAGCAGAGAGCCCGATGCGGGGCTCCATCCCAGGACCCTGGGATCATGACCTGAGCCGAAAGCAGAGGCTTTAATCCACTGAGCCACCCAGGCGCCCCAAGAATACTTTTTTTTTAATTGAACTGAGACAGAGGTCTGTGAGTCTACAGCATTAGATATTAATTATTCCCAAACTAAGAAAGTTGTTAGTACTAATGATCAGACCATACCATGATGCAGTATAGAACGTTCTTAAAACTTAGTTGTTGTTTTTTTTTTTTTAATTTTATTTATTTGTCAGGGAGAGTGAGCACACAGGCTGACAGAGTGGCAGGCAGAGGCAGAGAGAGAAGCAGGCTCCCTGCCGAGCAAGGAGCCAGATGTGGGACTCGATCCCAGGACGCTGGATCATGACCTGAGCCGAAGGCAGCGGCTTAACCCACTGAGCCACCCAGGCATCCCTAAAGTTTTATTTTTAAGAGTCTGTTAGAGGGAAATCTTGATTTATTTCTTCTGTAATATTTTCTGGTCCCATAAACCCCAAAGGAATAACAAAGTCATAATGAATGTAACCTAGATTCACTATTACCACAAATATTACAAATACAATTTTAAGTGAAATTAGTTTAATCCAAAGTTAAATGCAAATTAAGCAAAATAGTGATGTTTGTTTATTAGGCTTGAGAAAAAATAGTGGATGTTTTATAACTTTTTTTTTTTTAAGATGTTAACCATCTTTATGTTTTCACATTCAGGTGTCCTCAGTCTATTGGAGCATGGAGAAGAGTATACATTTTCTCTACCGTGTGCATATGCCCGGTCAATTTTAACTGTTCCTTGGGTAGAACTGGGTGGTAAAGTCAGTGTCAACTGTGCAAAAACTGGGTATTCAGCCAGCATCACTTTTCATACTAAGCCATTTTATGGTGGCAAACTACACCGGTAAGAACATTTTGATGATACCTGGCTCTTATTCTACTGTTTATAACTCCTTATTCTTTCCTGCTTTGTTTTATGTAGATGGAGTTGTAGTTTTATTTATGTCTATTTTTTTGAGACATTCTAGGCATCCTGATCTAGTTTTTTGTTGGTTTGTTTAAGATTTTATTTATTTATTTTAGAGATAGAGAGTGAGAGTGTGAGTTGGGGGAAGGAGCAAAAGGAGAGGGAGAAGCAGAACCTATGCTGAATGGAGAGCCCAGTGGCAGGCTCGATCCCATGACCTGAGATCCTGACCTGAGCCAAAACCAAGATTGGACACTAAACTGACTAAGCCACCCAGGCACCCCCTCCTGATTTAGTTTTTAGAATAGTGACAGATCTACCTACTTCTACAAAATTTTCCTGGTTAAATAGCTAACAAGATATAGAGTACAATTCCTAACAAATGAGCATTTGGTCTCTGGCCCAATTTCTGCCTTTAAAGGGGCTCAGACTCGATCCAGGCCTCAGTGAAGGCAGCTGTTGGTACAAGGTAGCATGAAAATGTATCTAATCATATGAAATAGTTCAGGTAGTGCAGTGATGGAATAGGGCCTTTGTTCTAATCCCATCAGGAAATGGCCAGTTCCTGTACCCCCTTCTCAGCTTCTCTGTCTCTTCAGCACGGGCCAGATCACCCAACCTATGTGAAGACAGGTTGTGTAATAGAATCTTCAGAAGGATACTGACTCCTTTCCTTAAGCCCTTCATGTCTATTCTGACTTTCCCTAAAATAGGGATAGTTTTCTCTGTCTGTAACTCTTCACTGAAAAATACATCTCTTGTTGATGATTTTCACAATGTAAAAATTGAGCACTTTGATCTAGACATGGAACATTACCAGCATCCTACAGACTCTCTTCATGCCCTGTTACTGTCACACACACACACACACACACACACACACACACACACACTTTAACCATTTATACCCTTCCCTCTTAGGGTAGCCACTATCATGCTTTCTAACACCATTGATTAGCTTTTTCTGTTTTTGAACTATATATTAAAATGAAATCATACACTGTGTTCTTTCAGATTTGACTTTTGCTCAATATTATGTTTGAGGTTCATCCATGTGTAGCATGGTTTATTCTCCTTACTAAAGACTATATTACATTGTATGGCTATGCCACAATTCACTTATTCATTCTAATGCTGATGGGCATTTGGGGCCATTATAAATGGTGCTGCTAGAACATTGTTTGGTGAATGTCAGTGTGAGTTGCTGTTGGATAGATACCTAGAAGTGGAATTACTGGGTCATAGGAAATGGAAATTGAACTTGAATAGGTGCTGACCAACAGTTTTAAGTGGTTATTACCAAAGTACTCTCCCTCCAGCCAACTGCATATAGCTGTTTTACTTTTTCACTCTTAGACAACAGCTACTTAAAAATTTTAGAAGTGGAAAGAGAGATTGATTGGTTCCCAGACACTAAATGAGCCTTTAAAAATACAGACTTCAAAACACTAACGTCAAGAATTATAATATACACACATATTACCCAAACAGAACCACTAGACATTGTCAGAATAGTCATCTCTTACCCTTAGAGAAGGTATTATTGTAGTTAACATTTTGCTTTATGTGCTTCTACTTACTCTGCTCATTATAGTAATCACAGGATTCACACCTTAAAACCAGCTGGGGCTTTAGATGTTGTAGAACAACATATACTAGGTGTATATATCCCTTTGCAACGTGCCTGATAACTGATAGTTCAATGTGTTCAAACATTTATTATTCACACAAAACTCACAGTGAGTGAGGGGCAGTCCATTAAGACTAATTTATATGAAGTTAGAGCTGAAACCTATATCCCTGTAATATCTTTGCCTTGGTGAAAGTATTCCTCAGTCTCTCTATATGCTTGAGTAGAATGCTTAAGGAAAACAACTACTGTGATAAATCTTCCCAAGCCAGCACTATCTTATTATCATGACACTGTTATTTCTTAGTGGCCTGTTGCTTATTTTTTTCTCTCTTAAGTATTATTTTCTGGATAAGGAGACATGGAGTGATTTTAGTTGTCTTTTTGCAAACTATTTCTGGTCCCTGAAACTTAATTCTGAGAGTGTATGTGTATGTGCATATATGTGTGTTACTTGAAATCCTACAGGACTCATACTACCTGTAAAACATTTTAAAAACATTATTTATATACATACTTATTCTTTTAATTGAGTTGTCTTATTTCCCCCAACATGGCTTTAAGTTTTTTTTGATAGAACTGTACTGTTCTGGGCCTTCTGTTCCATCTATACAGTGTACATAGTAAGTGATTTATAAAGTTTTGCATATTTTTCTTTGGAAATATGATTAGGAGTAAGTTTCTCTCTTCTTGGAGATAGAATCTAGCTCATCCTTCCAAATCGTACCTATTCCTTTAATATATTACTCCTTTAACATATTACTGATATTCCTTTAACATATTAATCCTTTAACATATTACTGATTAATCTCTTAGATATGAACTCTTAGATCTGATTTTTTTAGAGCTTCACTCAGTTTTTCTCCCCTTCCTCCTCCTAGGAGAGCCCTGCAAAGGTTTGAAAACAGCTGTTGCAGGCTCTCTTCCTTTTTCTCTTCTTGGAGTTAACATCCTCATTTCTTTGGTAGTCATTCTGAAAGACATGAAGAACTAAGAGGGTAGTTTTGATATTAGTATGTTCTCCTCAATGCCAAATAGTTGATAGTAAGTGAAATGAAAATGCTAGAGCCACAGGCAAGAGTAAATCAGTGCATATTAACAACATGGGTGCCAGCTGCTAGGGCAGTGGGGGTCAGCCTCTCGGGGGACACTGATGCTTGTAAACACCCACATGTACAGAAAGTTGTGTTGGAATGTTTAATTGAGCTAATCTGTGAAAATCCAACCCAAGTCATAGTACCTTTTTTTTTACTTTCAGATTAAGTATGTTTGTCTGTATTCCTCTTAAGTCCTTGCCATTTAAATGTATCTCTTAACTCTGATACAAGAATACAATATATTATTTTGCTAACAATTCTGATCTTAATTCCAAAGGCAGTGGGGAGCCAATTAAAATTTTAAGCATGTAATTAACATATTATTTAATTAATTTTATCTTTTGAAGTCATTTGAAACTTTCAAAAGAATTGTACAAACTCTCTTGTATCCTTTGCCTAGTTGTTAGCATTTTGCTTCATTAGCTTTATCAAAATCTTTTTCTATATACATATCATTATCATTATTATTATTATTCCAGAAACATTTGAGAGTTAAAGACCTCCTGACACTTTAAAATATTTTAGTGTGGAGCACCTAAGTGGCTCAGTCAGTTAAGCAGCTGGCCTTTTTTTTTTAAGATTTTATTTATTTATTTGTCAGAGAGAGTGAGCACAGGCAGACAGAATGGCAGGCAGAGGCAGAGGGAGAAGCAGGCTCCCCGCTGAGCAAGGAGCCCGATGCGGGACTCCATCCCAGGACACTGGGATCATGACCCGAGCTGCTTAACCAACTGAGCCACCCAGGCGTCCCTAAGCAGCTGACTCTTGATTTTGATTCAGGTCATGATTCTGAGGTCCTGGGATTGAGCCCCGTGGGCTCCTTGCTCATCAGTGAGTCTGCTTAAGGATTCTTTCTCTCTCTCTCTCCCTCTGCACCTTCCCTCACTTGCACGCAGATGCACTCACTCCCTCCATCTCTCTCTCTCTCTCTCTCAAATAAATAAATAGATAGATAAATCTTTTTTTAAAAATAAGATATTTTAGTCTGAATTTCCTAAGAATAAGGAAATACATACAATCACATCTCTCATACAATCACAGAATGGTTGTCACATTCAAGAAATTTAACATTATTATGTTAATTTAACATTATTATGTTAAATTAACATTATTTATGTTATTAACATTATGTTATTTATTATTATTTATGTTATTAATATAACATAACATAATTAACATAATAAAAATAACATGATTAATATAACATAATTAATATGACATGATATTTATATTATTATTTATTATTATTTATGTTATTAACATTATTATGCTAAAATAACATTATTATGTTAAATTAATACTATTATCTAAGTACAGTCCATGTTATATTTCATCAGTTTTGTCAGTATTTGTCAGTAATTTGTATATTTTATCAGTAATTGGCAGTATTTTTTTCTCCTACCCAGGATTGTGCATTCATATTATTGTTAGGTCTCTTTAGTCTTCTGGTATATTCCCATTGCCTTTCTCTATTTCTTATGACAATGACAAGTCAATTTTATAGACTGCTTCTCAGTGTGGGTTTGTCTTTTTTTTTTTTTTTTTTTAAGATTTTGTTTATTTATTTGACAGGCAGAGATCGCAAGTAGGCAGAGAGGCAGGCAGAGAGAGACGGGGAAGCAGGCTCCCTGCTGAGCAGAGAGCCCAATTCGGGCTCGATCCCAGGACCCTGAGATCATGACCTGAGCTGAAGGAAGAGGTTTAATCCACTGAGTACCCAGGCGCCCCTGTCTTTTTTTTTTTTTTTTTAAGGTTCAGGTTATACATTTTTGACAAGAATACCTTAAGCACTTTTGTGCCTGGAAATGATATGTTTTAAGTATTTATTTCTAAAAAGACCTATCTGGTGGCAGGTAAAGAATGGACTGGGGGGGGGCAGGGGGAGTGAAGAGAGATTAGAAGAAGGGAGACCAATTAGACATTCAGAATGGACCCTTTAAGAACTAACTAACAGGATATAGAGAAGTTAGAGGGCAGCTAAGATAGCTTTGGATGACATCCTAATTATTTACTGCCAGTAATAAACTTCTCTCAAACGTAAGTGTGAGATAAGTGAAATAGCAGTTTATTGGGGCGCCTGGGTGGCTCAGTGGGTTAAAGCCTCTGCCTTCTGCTCAAGTCATGGTCCAGGGGTCCTGGGCTCGAGCCCCGCATCAGACTCTCTGCTCAGCGGGGACCCTGCCTCTCCCTCTCTCTCTGCCTGCCTCTCTGCCTACTTGTGATCTCTGTCTGTCAAATAAATAAAATCTTTTTTTAAAAATTCCTATTAGAAACAGACTTTTCTGTTTTTTATATCTTTTCTTTTTTGATTTTACAAGAATATTATAGTGAAGGCTTTTTTTTTATGCCTTTATTAATGGTGTGTCTCTCTCCTCAGACAGCCTAGTTTTTTACTGCTGTCTACAGTCAGAGCAGACACATTATCTGCTGTCTGTATTTGATATAAATATATTATCTTCCACTTGTCTTCTCTTACTCCCTCATTTTCCACAACTCTGTCCGATGCAGCCAAGTGAGCCTACTTAACTATTCCTCTTGTCCATGTCTATTTCCTGATCCCATTTTCCACACTCACTTGAGGATGATGATGATTTTATAAAGTCATCCTAAAGTGAGGTCAGAATTAGCAGTATAGATAAATAGCACTCTATCGTCTGTCTGTCTAGTGGAATGATACTAGGATTATGTGAACTGTCTGCCAAGTGATACACTTTCCTGCATACTGGAGGTACAGTACAGAAAGGCTACCTCTGCCTTCAAGAAACTTTCAGTGTAGTATTAGAATCCAGCATCCTATTTTTGGAAACTGTTTGTAAGGCTTTTTGGGAAAATGTCATATATATATATATATACACATACATATGTATATATATATATTTTTTTTAAAGATGGGCCATTTAAATATTTTTATTTATTTATTTATTTATTAGAAAGAGAGAGCTCAAGCAGACAGAGTGGCAGGCAGAGGCAGAGAGAGAAGCAGGCTCCCTGCCGAGCAAGGAGCCAGATGTGGGACTCGATCCCAGGATGCTGTGATCATGACCTGAGCCGAAGGCAACTGCTTAACCAGCTGAGCCACCCAGGCGTCCCAAAATGTCATATATTTAAAAACAGTCTATTATTATAATAACCATAGCAATGGAAGAGGGATTAGATAATTATTATACCTGAAAAGAAAATATAATTCTGACTCACGTTAAAGTAAAAAAGGAAACTTAATGCTCAATATACTTCTCATTGTCTGATAAAGGAAGCCTATCACGTTTTTAAGAGAGATAAACTGTTTTCCTGGTATTAAAATTTAAAGGGATTTGTTGCAGGTATCCTTATATAAGTGACATTTAGAAACACAAATAGACAATGTCTTCTTCAGTAGTTCTGCATAAAATGTAATTATCCTTCATGTGAGTATTTCATATATATGTATATATCTATAAAACCCAAAGTTAAAATCTTAACTTTCAATGAGTAAAAACTTTCTCTTCTTTTTTTTTAAGATTTTTTTTTTTTTAAGTAACCTCTTCACCCGATGTGGGGCGCAACTCACAATCCTGAGATTAAGAATTGCGTGCTCCCCTGACTGAGCCAGCCAGGCACCCCAATCAATGAAAACTTTACATATGAAGCCAAGTTAATATATTCAATGATTTTCTGGTATTCCAAATAGCTGTAGAGACAGAGTCTAGACCATATAAAAGCCTAACTTGTCATGTTTTTAGAAAGTGAGAGAATAATGCCCTATCAATTATCAATCATCCTCACTTTAGAGATGAGTAGGATGATAGCTTAAGATTTAGCTCTTAGTATCTTAAGGGCCATATATCCTGTGTTATCGGTTGATACCAAGATCCAGAGCTACATGCCCTTTCTCTTTTTTTACCCGACATAGGGCTTGAACTCAACGACCTTGAGATCAAGACCTGAGCTGAGATCAGGAGTCAGATGCTTAACTGATGGAGCCACCCAGCTGCCCCTAGATCTATATGCTTTATATCTTTAGATACTCATTTATTTGCTGACTGTAATTGCTTTCATGCTACAGTGATAGAGTTAAGTAGTTGTGAGACAGTCTGGCCTGCAAATCCTGGTATTTACTTCCCAGTCCTTTGTAGAAGAAGTTTGCTAACCCTGCATTAGGCTGTTAGGAAGAATTATTATAAGCAGAATGAGATGAGGCCCTTCTTCGTCCTTGTGTTGCTTTTGCATGTTCCCCATGGCGCACCTCTAGTATGTGTGACTCTTGTTCCCCGCCCTAGCCCTCTTCGTGCTGCTCTTGCCGTGTAGCTGCACCAAGCAGCACAGACCCCACATCACTCAGCATGCATGCACAGGGACCTAGGTGTGCTGTTTTCCAGTGGGAAGGCATGTGCGGAGATGATGACTTGAGAGACTGTGCTGTGGCAGTAAAAGATCAAGTGAGGAACATTTGATGGTCCCTTAATTCTCAGAATTTGGTTCTGGGTATGTGTGGATGGAGAAGGGGACGAATAAGTACTTAGTGTCATCTCCTCATATCCTGTTTGGTTAGAAACAGATTTTCAAAGAAGGGAACAATGTTGGCAAGTGGGGTCAGAGAAGAAACATGGATATCACAAGAAACAGGCAAGAAACCCTTCCCGTGGAATTATTTAAGTTCATATGCTTTGAAGTATAACCAAGTTCCCATCTGTCCTGTAATCAAGCAGACTTGTAGCCATGGTGTTCTTTTGTGTCCAGTGAGCTGTCATTATGCATAGCTCTTGATTTTGGACGTTTGGTTTGCTCTTGGATTCCAAATCCCTCCTACCTCGATCTCCAAAATCTGGTTCATAGATCATTTGCTTATTAGTCCCTATATCTCTGCTTTGAGTTCTGAGTTTGCATACCTTTAATTAACTTCTCCTGATTGAAAACGATGGGTGGGCTCCTTACGTTTCAATGTGTCCTTCTGGTTCCTGGGCCCTTGGCTTATTCCTGACAAATACTGCTTCCTGTAGCCTGAACCACTGGGCTTTGATCCTCTGGATTGCCTTTTGAATCCAGATAAACCACAATCACTGGCACACTGATTAGACCCTAACATTTGCCCACTATTCTCTAAGTTCTGAACCCCTATCTTATCTGGCCCTGTTGTTACTTGTGTCCTACGGTGAACACAAAATGCTTCATTAAATATAATTCAACCAGGGACTCCTGGGTGGCTCAGTCAGTTAAGTGTGTACTTTCAACTCAAGTCGTGATCCCAGGGTCCTGGGGTTGAGTCCCACAGCTTCTTGCTTAGCAGGGAGCCTGCTTCTCCCTTTGCCTGCCGCTCCCTCTTCTTTCTCTGACAAGTAAATAAAAAAATTTTTAAATAATAAAAATAATTAGGGATGCCTGGGTGGCTCAGTTGGTTTAGCAGCTGCCTTCGGCTCAGGTCATGATCCCAGCATCCTGGGATCGAGTCCCGCATCAAACTCCTTGCTCGGCAGGGAGCCTGCTTCTCCCTCTGCCTCTGCCTCCCACTCTGTCTGCCTGTGCTCACTCTCTCTCTCTCTCTAACAAATAAATAAGTAAAATCTTTAAAAAATAATAATAATAATAAAAATAATTAGACCTGTTTATTCTGATCTTCATCTGAGCCGCATCCTATTTGTCTGTTGGTAAACTAGCTGGGTAACTTACTCTTCATTAAACTTTCAACAACAGTAGTGTTTGAGTTCTCTTGGAGTCCTCTGTTGATGATTTTTGTATACTCGTACTCTTAATTTTATCATTTGGCAAGAGAATATTAAAGTTCTTATTTTTTTTTTCAATTTTTCTGCCTCTTACTGTTTTATCTGGTTTCTTTCTTTCTTTTTTTTTTTTTTTAATTTATTTGACAGACAGCAATCATAGGTAGGCAGAGAGGCAGAAGCAGGCTCCCCGCTGAGCAGAGAACCCAATGCGGGGTTCAATCCCAGGACCCTGGGATCACGACCTGAGCCGAAGGCAGAGGCTTTAACCCACTGAGCCACTCAGGCACCCCTGTTTTATCTGGTTTCTATATTAAAATTATGTTTATACCAGAACTTCAAATATAGGGACTACAAACTTTTAAGTGAATAGGACAATTTTTTTAAAAAAGTTAAATTGTAATGTTGTAACATTTTAAAACTGTAATAAAAAGGAAATGTTAATATTTTTCATATTTCATATTTAGTTTTAGTATTATGGTTTTATTTGTAGCAAGCATTTAAAGATCACATTTTGTGATCATTTATGTTTACTTAGTCTCTGGTTTGAGTACCAGTATTCTTTCTAAAAGATTAAAGTTGACATTATTTGAAAAAATTATTTAGTAAGCTGTCATGGGATTTACAGTCTGGCTTGGCACTGACAAACTGAAGTGAGCTATATAACCAATTTATTTATTTTTTTTTATATGACCAATTTAAACAGAATTCAGAAAGTATGTATTTTAGGTTTCAGAATACTAAGAAACAAGCTTCTAACAAACAATACTAAGAAATAAGTTTCACTTATTAGAGCACATTTTTATTTCTTACCTGCTTCTAGGGTTACAGGTGAAGTAAAGCACAACATCACCAATACTGTGGTATGCAGAGTGCAAGGCGAATGGAATAGTGTTCTTGAGTTCACTTACAGCAATGGAGAGACAAAGTATGTGGACTTGACTAAACTGGCAGTAACAAAGAAAAGAGTAAGACCTCTGGAGAAGCAAGATCCATTTGAATCCAGGTATGTCGTCCCCACATCCATCCAGAAAAGAGTCCAGCACTCTATCTAAGCCTTTTCATAGTTTGCAGCTATGGCAAGTCACTTCACCAGTTCGCAGTCAAAGGATTACTATCCTTATCATAAAAACTCTTAACAAATTATTCACAAAATACAGATGCCCCAACAGAAAAATGGGCAAAGAACATAAAGAGGCAGTTCAAAAGTAGAGAAAAAAAGGCCCACTAAGAATGAAAAATTACTCAGTGTATTTAGAATTCAAAGAAACAGAAATTAAACAATAAGATAAATTAGTTCTTAAAATAATACCTTTTTTTTTTAAGATTTTATTTATTTATTTGAGAGAGAGTGAATGCACAAGTAGAGGGGTAAGGGTCAGAGGGGGAGGGAAGAAGCAGGCTCCCCACTGAGCAGGGAGCCTGATGCAGGACAGGATCATGACCTGAGCTGAAGGTAGATGCTGCACGGACTAAGCCACCCAGGCGTCCCTAAAATAATGCCTCTTTTGAGAACATGTGAGCAATTAGTCATTTTCATACTGCTGGTTAGAAGATAAATTGCTGCAACCTCCCTAGAGGGTATTTTGGCAATAGATGAAGTTTCCTAGATGTGTTCATAGTGGTTGCTTCTAGAGAGGAGTACTGGGATCTAGGATAGGAAAGAGACTTCCTTTTATAGAATCCTCCCCACCTCTTTTTTTAAAAAGATTTTATTTATTTGAGAAAGAGAGAAAACCAGTGGTGGGGGAGGAGGGCCAGAGAGAGATAGGGAGAAGCAGACTTCTCACTGAGCAGGGAGCCTGATGTGGGACTTGATCCCAGAACTCTGGGATCATGACCTGAGCTGAAGGCAGACACTTTACCGACTAAGCCACCCAGGTGCCCCACAGAATCCCCTTTGAACTGTTTAAATTTTGTATCTTGTGGAAGTATTGCTGTATCAATTTAAAAAAGAAAAAGGGAAATAAACGGAAGCATTAAACATCTTAAGATTGTATAAATAGAACTAAACCATTTATAATTATATAATTATAATTAAACCATTTATAATTAACCAAAGACTCAGATTGTATCAAGAAACAAAACAGTAATGATGAGGGAAAAGTTTTCTTCTAGAGATTTATCCTAAAGGAGAGGTTCTTTCTATTTTATTTTAATTCCAGCATAGTTAACATAGAATGTGAAACTAGTTTTAGGTTTACAATACAGTGATTCAAAAGGAGAGGTTCTTCAGCTGAAGCTGAAGGCAGACGCCCAACTGACTAAGCCACCCAGTGCCCCTGGAACAGCATTTCTGCTTAAAAGAAAGATTGGCAAGGCACCTGGGTGGCTCAATTGGTAAGCCCGGCTGCCTTCAGCTCAGGTCATGATCCCAAGGTCCTGGGATCGAGCACTGCATTGGACTCCCTGTTCAGTGGGGAGCCTGCTTCTGCATTGGGTGCTTCCCCTGCTTGTATTCTTTTACTCTGTCTCTCAGATAAATAAATAAAATCTTTTAAAAAGAATTTTTTTAATTAAAAAAAGAATGACAAACTATGACTAATTCAATGTTGGCAGACATTTTTCTTACAAATTAATGACATGAACATGACATTTCAAGAAAAACAATTGGGGACGCTTGGGTGGCTCAGTTGGTTAAGCAGCTGCCTTTGGCTCAGGTCATGATCCCAGCGTCCTGGGATCAAGTCCCGCATCGGGCTCCTTGCTTGGCAGGGAGCCTGCTTCTCCCTCTGCCTCTGCCTGCCACTCTGTCTGCCTGTGCTCGCTCTCTCTCTCTCTCTAACAAATAAATAAAATCTTAAAAAAAAAAAAAAAA
>ML103916.1:0-24908 GCA_003697995.1 Taxidea taxus jeffersonii
TACTTGGAAGAAAGCAACTAGTACATTGTTAAGTGGTTGTCTCAGACTAAGCACTTAAAGAGATTTGCTATATAATTCAAATAAACAAATAAATGAGACCTTAGTGGAAACATACATTGTGTAATATAAATTGAAAATGAGTACCAAGATGGTAAAACCCAGAAATGTTTATCTAGTCTAGATGATAGTGTTTGGACCTACACGCATTTCCCAGGAATACATAATTACATAATTTCATTGTTTCTTAGAGTGAGATTTTTGCACGGATGATATTGTATTATTTCCCATAAGACTCTATTCACTATTGAGGATAAGGCACTATAAAGTAGATGCATTCTGTTAAATAAGATAAAATTATTTTGGCCTTTAAAATTTTTTTTTTAATTTTATTTTATTTTTTCAGTGTTCCAAGATTCATTTTTTATGCAGCACATCCAGTGCTCCATGCAATATGTTCCCTTATTTATTTATTTGTTAGAGCGAGGGAGTGAGAGAGAGCACAAGCAGGGGGAGCAGCAGGCAAAGGAAGAAGCAGGCTCCCTGCCGAGCAAGGAATCGGATGCCCAAGGAACCGGATGCGGGACTTGATCCTAGGACCCTGGGATCATGACCTGAGCCAAAGGCAGACAATTAACTGACTGAGCCACCCAGATGTTCCTATTTTGGCCTTTAATAAAATTCTTAGAACAAAGTAAAATGATAAAGTCAGTGCCTATTTATTGTTAAGTTTATAAGTATCTTATTTAAGTGAGCATAAAGGTGATTCCTGACAACTCTATATAAGTGCATTCACTTCATTTAGTGTGGAGATCAGAGACTATGGTTTTTATGTTCTTAAAAGGTTGTAGGAAAAAAATAAACAAGGAGGGACTATGTGGTCCACAAAGCCTTCCATACTGTCTGGACCTTCACAGGAAAGTTTGCTGATTCCTGAGATAATGTCTAAGAAGCAGCTCATATTTAAAAAGGATTGGTTTCACTTTTAGAGATGTCTTCAAAAAAGGAGAGAGAATGTTAACAGTGACTAATAACATGGCCTCTTTCTTATTTTATCCAATGACATCTGATTTCACAATCTTCTCTGCAGTGACCCTTTCATGTTTAAATGAAGGATTTTGGCTTCAGTCTCTCTATTTGAAAACCACCATTATGCAGAGGAGCTTGAAAATGAGAAAACTATCTATTTTTCAAGAGTAGTATTCTCTAGGGGAATGAACATTACGCTTGGAGTTTGTGCTATATAAAGCATGTTAGTTTTTACAGATAGCTTAATTTTTAAAAGTTCTCTAAATTTTGAATTGTTTTATGTTCAGATTAATTTTATATTGACATATGTATTTTTGCAGGACGATTGTCTTTTGAAAGTATGGTATCCTATGACTGGATGGAAATCCTCAATTATACCTCAGGATCATCATGAAGTGAAAAGGAGACAGGCATCTACCCAATTTTCCTTTGTTTATTTGGCACATCCCCGAGCTGTGGCAGGTTTCTCGTGGCGTAAAACTAGCAAGTATATGCCCAGGTTAGACAATGTGTCCCATAACTTTGGTGTATTTACTTATGTATTTGTAAAAATAATACATATTTCTAAAAGGCAAAGGTTTTTTTAGTACGTTGACTTGGTGGAAATGAAGAGCATAGACTCTGGGTGTTAACCACCTGAATTCTAATCCTGCTGTTGTTACTAGTTTTGTGGACTTTTGCCTGCATTTCTTAAGTTCTCTGTGCCTTAGTTTCCTTCTCAGGTAACAGTACCTTCCTCAGAGGGTTGCAGTGAGACTCATGCTAGTGCACATAAATACTTACTGCAGGTCTTTGCACATAGTATGGGCTTAGACTGTGTTAGCTGATCCTGTTATTAGTAGCAGCAGTAGTGAAAGAGTCCAGGAAGGAAATGTTTGCAAGTTTGAAAGCACACACTGAAGGAAAATAAAACATAGTAATAAACTATCAATAATATACGTGGTGAGAAAGCATATCATTCACAGTGAGTAGTGGCCAGGTTTTTCTTAGGGCCATCAACAGAATCTTTTCAAAGAATTAACTGTTAAGTTTTTCCTCAATATTCAACATCTCTTAAAAGTATTAAAGAAACTACAGAACAGCTTGTACAAATGATTCCTATATCATATATATAGTTATAAAAGAGCTTGCTTGGAAATCTGTATTTATTTTTGAGAGAAGGTTATTTCATGTGTGAACTGTTCACACCTGATAGGAAATACAACATATGTTATAGAGGTGCTCGGTAAATGGGACATTCATTTTTGGAATCTGAGTTAAAAGTTTATTCTGCTTAAATTATTTGTGTCTATTGAAAACATGTGCAGAATACCTTTGACCAAGTTGGATTCTACATTTGTTATCTTTTTAAAGGAAGCATGGTTTTTTATTCTTTTATAATGAGCGGTTAATTCACTTTAGCTGCTTGGTATTGTAACATTTGCTTATTTTAACTTAATGGTAATTGACTTATAGTTTGCAATTATATTCTCCTTGCAGTTTTATTTTGAAGATGCTCATTTGCTTACCTGTTTATAATCTTTTGATTATAAGAAGGATGATACAGGATGACACAAATAGTGCTGTAAGCCATGCAGTTTAATTACATTTAATGAACTTTTCTTATGGTCATTCTGTAACTTGCAACGATTAGGTTTTCTTTTGCTCTTTTGTTTGTTTAGAAGATACCAATATTCCCACTGAACCTAGTTTTCAAGCAGCATGTGTGTAATCAGGCATAAACTTCTGTCTCCTTTGTCAAGACCATCTTCTGGTTTTTATGGTGTTCACGTTCACAGTGATAACTTGTGTATTATTTCGAGCTTTGATTGACCTCTCTTTCTCTACACAGTATAACATCTAAGCAGTTGGAAGCATACTAGACTGTCATTTAACTGAGCCATTCAAGGCGTAGTTTTAATGAATCAAAGTGTCAGGGACAGCTAGGTTGTTTCAGTTTTATGGCAACTGATTGCAGCCCTTTATTCAGCCTGCCACCTTGCAAGTATAAGCAGGTAGTCAGTGGGGTTTGGTGAGAGTGTGAAATAGGCTGTATAAATCTCTTACCATTACTGGAAAAATAACTGCTCTTGGTCATACTGTTAGTTGTACACTAATGCTATTTTTATACATGAAGAACCAAATATTAATAAACTTTAATTCATCAGTGGCACTGATATTCGTAGTAACTTCTGTTCACTTCTCTTTGTTTTTAGAGGTTCTGTCTGTAATGTGTTATTAACTTCATGCCATGATGGCGTCTGCCGACTCTGGGCAGAAACTGTATTACCAGAAGATTGTCTTTTGGGTGAGCAGATCTGTGAGACTACCACTTCTAGTGTTGCCAGCAACCTCACTCAGGCTGGAAGACACAAAGACAGAATACAGCATGCTCTTGAGGTACTATATTATATAAGATGGTAAATAAATATTGAAGATATGTGAGTTTGGTGGGAATTTATAAGATGCAGGTAGTGCACCTGGTACAGGTAATGATGAAATTAATAACAAATAATTCTTACTAATTTGTTTTGTGCTTGTAAGACAACTCATTTTATGCCCCTTAGAAGCCAAATACAAGAGTAATGATCTCAGACATGTAGTCTAGGTAAGTAGTATAATTTTAATTTTTTCATTTTGCATATCAAATATGAAAATCTATAGGAATAAGCTTTGATTAGTATAACACATAAAGGACCCTGAAACTATTTGTAATTAAAAATGTTTTGCTTTTGTTTTATGAGGATTAAATCTTACTTGTGTGTTCTAATGAAAAATGACTGTTTTGATTAAGAATCAGACATAAGTCGACTTTTATTTCATTGCTTTATAATTTCCATGGTTTACTATTTCAAAGGCAAATTAATTTTTCCAATTTTTAAATGCAATAATATGAAATAAATGTGCTTCCTATGAAATTATATTATTTATAATCCAAACTGTTGTGTCCATTATGGTAATAAAATGAGATAAAACATTTTTAAAAGTTATCAGAAATTTATTTTTAATTTTTTATAGTTTTTTTAAAAAATATTTATTTGAGAAAGAGAATGAGAGAGAGAGCATGAGAGGGGAGAGGGTCAGAGGGAGAAGCAGACTCCCTGCTGAGCAGGGAGCCCAATGGAGGACTTGATCCTGGGACTCCAGGATCATAACCTGAGCTGAAGCCAATTGCTTAAACAACTGAGCCACCCAGGCACCCGTAAATTATCAGAAATTTATTGAAGTAAACCTGGATTGCTAATTTTCTTAATTTTTCATGTGACTTCTTGCTACAGAAAGAATATGTGCGTATTCTAACATTAGATTAGAAAAAATGTGGAATTTATAATCCAACTATTCGAGTTATGTGTGTATATGTATTTTTTCTTTGTTTATAAGATTGAGATCATATTATGCAGTAATGTTTTATAACTTGCTTTTTATACTTAATGTGTTATAAACATCTCTCTACATTACTAATTATGTTTTTACACTATATTTTTACATTAACATTTTTATGGATGCATAGCCAAAATGTTTTGCTGTTTCAGTAAGCAGAAATATTTTTTGGGTTGTGTAGGCTGCAGATGTGCTCCTTAAAAGTTTTATATGAAGTAAGCTTACTCTGATACTATCTGTGATTGGGCACTGTTTATACATTTCCCCCCCCAGAATTTAAAATATAAATGAAATTAAAAGCAGAGGTCAGAATAGCTAAAATTATATTTTAATATTTGTTAAAATTTAGTGAGACAAAGTACTTAATTTACTACATGTTTACAATCATCTTTATATACTTATGTGGTATTTTATCTTCAAATTACATATGAGCTTTTGAGAACTAGGTGCTTTGAGACATCTTTGTATCCTCCATGGTACCTGTTATATTGCTTTTCAGGTGTAAAACTGAATTACCAATTGCTACATAAAATAAAAGCAGAAGTTGTAAGTAAACATATATAATTAGTGATTTGACAAATTTTTGCTACCTTTTAGTAATGTTATTAATTAATAATGTTAAAATTGTTTTTAATAGAAAAAGCCTAATTGTCTGATTTATAAGCTGCCTTGGTTTTTGCAATCCTTTTGTCTCAAATGCCTAACTGTAAGGTCTATGTAATTCTGTATATACTTACACATTTTGTTCTTTGGAGAAAATAATCAGCCAGTATTACACCAGCCTTTCCAGTATAATTTAAAATAATGATAAATGTTAAAGATCAAATGAAAATAATTTCACAGACATTGTGGTGCATCAGGTCTCTAATATATCTATCTTAACCCTATTAAAGAAATAAGCAACTCCTAGCAGGGAGACCAGAGGTAGAGGACATGCGGCCATAGATCTGACACTGTTTTCCATATGAAAGGAGGTGAAGGAATTGAAAGGAAATTGAAAGGAAAGACCAGATGTATTACTTTAATGCAGAAAGAACTGAGAGGCTGCCACATTTTATTTAGCTGTGAGAAACAAAGAAATAGAATGGGAAATTATTGTAAAGCATGGTATTGAGGGTGGGTTAAGCGACAGAGTAAGGAAGTGCTGTGAGTTGGGGTTATGGTGTAGAGATACTTTCTTTTTAAAATAGTTCAGATCATTGAGTATGCTAGTGGAGAATTTTTATCCTATGGACATACCTCAATTTAAATAAATCCTGTAGGTCGGCACTTTCATGGCTTCTCTCACCTATGTAGATTCCCCTTATTCTGTACTTTTATACTCTATTTTTCTTCTTTATAATAGAGATCATATGTTATTTAGCTGTATTGTTTAGTTGTAAGTGAGAATTTTGGGGAGAAATACTCTTCTTCCTGGTAGGAAGATTCAGGCTTTTTTTTTTTTTTTTTTTAAACTTATGACTAGTAAATTTCATCTCAGTGGTGGGCATCCTTAAAAACCTAGACTTTGGACTCCTAATCTTAATAGAACTTTCTATAGATATAGATGAGCAACTACTTCTGCCTTGAACTATAAAGTTTGCAGAAACTATGGAGAATATAATCACAATTCTTCAGTTGAAGTTAAGGTAGTTCCTTTTAAAATGTTGAGATTTTGCAGAGAAGAGAATTATAAAATCCTTAATAATTAGAAGTACTTGGATCAGCATTTATTAGACTTCCAGAGTTGGATTTAGCTATTATTTTTCTATTTTAGACGATACACCATTTGAAAAATTTAAGAAAAGGACAGAGGAGGTCTTCTGTTCTTGTGACTCACACCGAATTAATGCCTGACCAGACGGCAATGCATGAAGTTCAGAGACACATTTCCCACCATGCCAATGCGCTGTGTCATTTCCACATTGCAGCCAGCATCAATCCTGCCACAGGTAAGGGACAGTAAAGTTTTAGTCCCTATAAGTACTCCAAAATAAGATAAATAAATAGAAAAGTGGGACTACTCATAGAACCTGTTTTTCATTTTATGTTAATATTCCATGTTGCCTTTAAAAATACTCTTAATTCAAATTGGAATATAATATAAAGTACCATTTCTTAAATTGAGACTATGTGATTCTCAGGAAACAACTGCAAGTTAGTGTTTCTGAGCACCTCTGTTTTCTAATATATAGCAAGGTTCTAAGTAAATTAGAGCTTTAGTTGAACATGGGAACACAAATGGTGGCAGCCTAGTTAGACTGATTTCCCTCCCTTTTATATTTTCACTATTAATGTTTCTTCTCAACTTTTCTTAATGACCATCTAAATATATTTTTTCATAGTTTTCCTTGTATTTCAGCATATCTTATTTTCTAATTCCATAGACCTATTTATTTATTTGAGAGAGACAGAGAGAGAAGGGGCAAAGGGAGAGAATCTCAAGCAGACTCCCTGTTGAGCAGGGAGCCCAGCCTGGGGCTCAGTCTCACAACTCATGAGATCCTGACCTGAGCTGTTGGGAGGCTTAACCAGCTGAGCCACCCAGGTGCCCCCCACAATAGACTTTCTTATCCTACACTTAGGGAAAGATATTTTTTCTTCTAACACTGATACTTTCTTTTTTGCTCTTTTCCTCCTGTGAGGTTGAGAAGAAGTATTTTGAGGCAAGTTGTGTTAGCAAAAGCATATTTGAAAGCTTCTATTTAAGGACATTGTTTTCTTTTGTACACAAAAAACATGAGAAGGCACATAGATAAGTTCATAGTACATTGCTGGTATAACTATATTTGTGTAAAGTTATAGTCATACTTATAGAAATGGAAGTCACTATATTGCTTCAGAATGCGGAGGAGTTTATTTTGAAATGTTTGTTCATATAGAGGTGATATTCAATAAATACAGTTCCAAACAAGTGATCTTTAGGACACTTCCCCCATCATCATAGTGGCTCTAGATAGGTGCTGCCCAATATGGGAGCCACTAGCCACTTGTTGATCTTTGAGCATGTGAATGTGGCTAGCCCATATTGAATTAGGCTGTAAGGTATACACCGGAGCTCTAAGACTTAGTACAGTAAAAGAATGTAAGATCTCTCATTAACCATTTTATTTAATATTGGTTACATGTTGAAATGATGATAGCTTATGTATATTAGGTTGAAATGAAATATTAAAATTAAGTTCACTTTTTTTTTACCTTATATAATACAGCTACTAGAATAAAAATTGCCTATGTGCCTTGCATTTGTGTTTTGCCTTATTTCAATTGGACAGTGTTTTGCTAGCTGGTTAAATGTTACTTTACTTACTGATCTCACGTACTAATTCTGTTTGTTCTAAGATTGTCTTTATAATATTAACTTGTTTTCAAAATGTTAGTGGTTTCAGATTTTTGTAAATTTTTAACTTCTTTAAAAGAAACTTATCTTGAGTTACTGACTATAATGAAGATCTAGCTTCAAATGGAGTGTAATTAGTGATAGTATGCAGTAAATTCAACACATATTAGAAGGGTTGACTTTTTAACTGTATACACCATGCTAATCAAATGGAATAGGATCACAGGATTGTTCCCTGTGGATAGGTTTTCTGTCACATATTTGAGTCTGAGTACTGGATATGTTCTTGTAGCCAGTCAGCCTTGTCTTTCAACATCTTTATTAAATAACCTTCATCTTTTAGCCAGTTTTATCTATTTTTACTTTAACCTATGACATACTGTTTTAAAAATCATTTCATAAAAATATTTAACATCATGTATTTATAGGTACTGTATGTAAATACATAGTTTGACCAAATTGATTGCTAAATGCAAATAATTTTGTACTGTAGGACTCTTCCTCTTCTTCAACTTTTTTTCAGGAAACATTTTGAGTCTACATTAAAGCTGAAAGCAAAGGTTAACAAATACCCATATAAACCTTTACCCAAATTCACCAGTTGTTATTATCTTGTCCTGCTTGCTTTTATTCTCCCCTTCTGCCCATTTGTGTATGTCTTTGCTTCCTCTTCCCTTATTTTTGGCTGTGCCATTTAAAAGTAAAGTCACCAACATTATCCTTCATCTCCTAAATATTTTATGATATTATCTTAATATTTTAAGTGTGTCTTATAATAAAATAGGAGGTTTCCTCCATTACTACAATACTGTTATTGTATTTAAGGAACATGGATAAGATTATATTTAATATATAGTTGATATTAAAATATAGACTTTTTTATTTACTTGTCATTTCTTTTAAACTTCTCACCTATGATAGTTCCAGTCAGTTGTCAAAAAAAAGTCTCTCAAAGAACTTCTCTGTTATCTTTTAGAGCATCTTGCTGTCTGAATATTTGCTCATGATAAGGTTTAGGTGAACCATTTTTAGCAAGAATAGAGGATGTATTGTTTTATAGTATTCCTAATTTATAAATTCTATTTTATATGATTTGTTTCATTTTATTTTTTTTAAGATTTTATTTATTTATTAGTTAGAGAGAGAGAGAGAGAGAGAGAGAGCACAGGCAGACAGAGAGGCAGGCAGAGGCAGAGGCAGAGGAAGAAGCAGGCTCCCTGCTGAGCAAGGAGCCCGATGTGGGACTCGATCCCAGGATGCTGGGATCATGACCTGAGCCGAAGGCAGCCGCTTAACCAACTGAGCCACCCAGGCGTCCTGATTTGTTTCATTTTTATCAGAAACTCAGAACTGTCATCCAGGAATTAGAAAAAAAAAAAACAACTTGGAACTTTATTTAACAGTGGTATATATTAACAGAACACTACCAAAATATCCTGTGCATTTTATCGTTAGACTTTCATATCATTTTGCAGAGGACAGTAGTTTTTTGTTTTGTTTTCGTTTTTGCTTTTTGCTTTCTGTTGAATGGATTATTTGTAATATTAATTGGGATTAGGGAGATTGATTTTCTTAGCTATACTATTTTACATGAGCTTGTCTATTTTGTGAATTACAGTTACCCCAACCAGAGGAAGCCTGCTAATGTACTTTAGAAGTTTGCTTGTCTTCCCATCTTCTTCTTTGGCATTATCTTCTCCCAGCTTTTTAGTTTCAAAAATTTAGAAAGGTTGGAACAATACTAAGGTGAACACTCATGTCTTCTACTTTGAATAAAAACTGCTAACTTTTTGCCACAGTTGCTTTATTCTCTCTATATATACCTGTGTGTGTTGGGGGCGGGCATGTGTGAGTGCAGTTCTTTCTTAATCTTTTGAAGTAAGTTACGAATAGCATGGCACATCAGGCTTACATACTTTAGACAGTATATCCTAAGAGTAAGGAAATTCTCTCACATGATCACAATATTGGTATTATACCTAAGAAAATTAGTAGTAATTTCATAATCTCTAATATCCAGTTCACATTTAAACTTAAATTTCTCCAATTATCTAAGATGTCTTTTATAGCTGCTTTTCTGTTTTATTTTTCTGTTCTTCCATCCCCAAACTAGGATTTAATAAAGGTTCACGCATTTGGTGTATTTGTTTTTTAAATTAGTAAATTAATTCCATTAGTAATTTAAGTCATTTGCCATTAATTCTTAATGTTTACTTTTACCATTAAATTCAGTTAAAGTTTTTACAAATGCTGCTGGACTTATGTTGACCTTTACTGTGTAAGTGTAGAGTTAGTCTTTATAAAGACTAATAACTCTTTATAAAGACTAGTCTTTATAAAGACTAACTTACAAGTGCTTTATAGGCACTGGGTAATCTTTTTAAAGACACGAGAAATTCATATTGAAATCTTACCTTTTTTCCCCCACAGATATTCCAAATGTCTTGGTTGGCACTGTATTTAACATTGATGATGGAAATGGGGGCTTTGTGGTTCATTGGTTAAACAACAAAGAGTTTCATTTTACATCATCTACTGAAATATTTATGCAGCAATTACGAAAACTTTCTGAGAAGCAGATAGATCATGAAAGTGATGAAGGAGAGAGAGAAGATGAGGAACATTCACAGGAGGAAAAAGAGAGGGGTTTACATATGAAACTAGACCATGGTTAGTATTGCATGTTCAGATTTTTCTTTTTGGCAAGTCAGCAGCTTTTTGTGATAACACTTTTAGTTTATAATCCTTCCTTTCTGCTCTTCTTTTTTACTTTTCCAGTCATTTACTGACCATCTACTATGGACCATCTACCATCTAGCTCTATATGCTTTTGTTACATGTATTGCTCTGAGTAATATACTACTTTGGAAGCCTGGTCCTTTTGGGGGGAACAAGTTTTGATAATGATAATGTGAATGAAATTCTGATTTCTTTAAAAGTAAGAAATAATAGTAATTTTCAGTTCTGTTTTTCTCATTCCTTCCCTCCCCCGACCATAAATTGGAAAAGGGATTTATAGTTTCTTAAGATAGTTTGCTATTGATAGTTTAGTATGTGATTGCTTTTTTATGATATTATTAGTATGTATTGATAAATTAGTGTGTACTGATAAATTTATTTTCTGATTCAGAATTATCCTTGGATAGAGAATCTGAGGCAGGTACAGGATCGTCAGAACATGAAGATGGAGAAAGAGAGGGAAGTCCCAGAACCTTTTCACGACCTAGTGTACCAATGCCACTGCCTACAGTCCTGCTTGATCGGAAGATTGAAATGCTGCTAACTGAATGGAATAAGAATCCTGACATGCTTTTTACTATACACCCTGTAGATGGAACCTTTCTAGTGTGGCATGTAAAGTATTTGGATGAATATAATCCTGGAATATTTAGACAAGTCCAGGTATATTTTACTGATGAAGCAGTTACTACATTTCTTTTAAAAAAAGATGCTATTCAGATTTGCCATGTTTTCAGAAATAGTCAAAAGATTTTGTTTTTGAGAAGCAACTGAGAAGAGAATATTCTTATTACCAAAGGGGGATCTATGACCACAGATTTTATAAACCTGGTTAATTCAAAGTAAAATGAATTTGGCTTTGAATTGTGGTACTGGATATTTGAATATATGTATGTTGGCTTTTTTCCTGGGAATTCACAGTATTTTGAATAATCTTAAAACTACCCTGAAAATGTGACTCAAGTGTGTCCCCCTGGTTTTATTATTAACTAAATCTAGCTACTTTTGTCTGTTAACTTTTTGAACTTTATTTTTTTTTTTTAAGATTTTATTTATTTGACAGACAGAGATCACAAGTAGGCAGAGAGGCAGGCAGAGAGAGGGGAGAAAGCAGGCTCCCCGCTGAGCAGAGAGCCCGATGTGGGGCTCGATCCCAGGACCCTGGGATCATGACCTGAGCCGAAGGCAGAGGCTTTAACCCACTAAGCCACCCAGGCACCCCTTGAACTTTATTTTTATTGAGATTTGTGGTGTGGTCATTTAGCTGTACAATAAGGCACTTGAAACTTTTCTTTTTTTCAGGCTTCTTTTGGGCAGCAAATAGAGATACTATATTATATAAATAGAGCAAAGGAATTAGACCAGAAAGAAGTTGAAAATGATAATTTTTCTAGGAAACTGAGATTTGATATTTTGAAAATGGAAGTGTTTTGGAAGACTTTCTGAGAGGAAGAAAACTACTTACATTGAATTAATATCGTGTTTTTCAGGTTTCTTTTTCTTCTCGGATTCCTGTTGCATTTCCCTCTGGTGATGCAAGTTCTCTTAGTAAAAATATCATGATGTATGCCTGCATAAATGCTACGAAAGATTCTCCTCACACTCTGTTACACCAAGAGATGATGGCTGTAGGCAGTCCTCACAGATCACAGTCATACTCCAGATCACACACTACAAATATGAACATTTTAGCTCCTACAGTAATGATGGTCTCCAAACACATAGACGGTTCTTTAAATCAGTGGGCAGTCACTTTTGCAGATAAGTCTGCCTTTACCACGGTTCTGACTGTATCTCACAAATTTAGATACTGTGGTCATCGATTTCACCTCAATGACTTGGCATGTCATTCAGTTTTACCATTGTTACTGACATCCTCTCATCATAATGCTCTGTTGACTCCTGAATTAGACTGTCAGTGGGACTCAGACAATAAAGTAAGTAGATTGATGGATCCTATAAGACATATAAAAGGTTCCTCAAAACAACCTCTTAGAAATGCAGCAACACGTACATTTCATGACCCGAATGCAATATATAGTGAGCTTATTCTGTGGCGTGTAGACCCAATAGGACCTTTGTCCTACACTGGAGGAGTATCAGAATTGGCTCGAATTAACTCTTTACATACATCAGCCTTCTCTAATGTTGCTTGGCTTCCAACTCTTATTCCCAGCTATTGTCTTGGTAAGTGTTCATTTTAATTCTGAAATTAATAAAAGCTTTTAAACTGTTTTTAAATACACAAAATGTTTTATATTTGTTATTATTAGGAGGATTTTTAGCAAGTATTGAGAATGTAGACATCAGACTTATGTTTAGAATTTCCAGAAATTTGTTTTTAATTTTTCCCTCTCTCATGACATATTTTCTATTGATTTCTTTTGTTAATAATTGTATATCCATTAATTTTATGTGTACTTATGATTCTGGACCATTGTTGTGCCTAAAAAGAAAAATGTGTATAGGTTTCTCATCCTTCAGCCCAAAATAAAAATAAACTACATTTATAATGTAAGGCCTTTACTCTCTCAGGCACATACTGCAATTCTGCAAGTGCTTGCTTTGTTGCTTCTGATGGCAAAAATTTGAGACTCTATCAAGCTGTGGTGGATGCAAGGAAATTACTGGATGAATTATCAGATCCTGAATCTTCGGTGAGTATTTCCTAATCTTTATTAAAATATCTAGCCTGATAACGAATTCTCTTTTTACTTTGTCTAGAACTTTCAGTTGGTGTTTAGGGAGTGAGTACATGTTCTGGGCTCTGTATGACAAACTTGCCGTTTCTTAATTTGTGTTTCCAGGTACATGAATCAGTATCACACATCAGTATATTTTACATTTAAAGAAGTAAATATGCCTTTTTATCCAGAAATATCCTGATTTCTGCTGGATATTTTTCACTTTCTAGTTTGGTTCTGTTAACCTTTCTTTGCTCTAAGACAGCTTTACCAAGCCCTTTGTATAGGTTGGAAAATTTGAACTTTTCTGAGCTTTGTTGACCATTAAAAAAAAATCCTGTGGTTAGAATATGTTATCAGTGGGTGGCAGTATCTTATTCTAGTAGTTCTGTAGCTGAATCGGAAGTCAGCGTATATTGGTTACTATTCAGATTTGAATAGTGATTTTACCTTTACCTATGAATACACGCCTTTTTATAAAACATTGTTCTAACAAAAATGTTTCCAGTATTGAAAACAAAAGATATTTTTGAATATCTACTATGTGTCCTTCAGAGTGAAGGGGATACAGAGTATAAGTTTCAGTGTGTGTCCCTTTAAGGAGCTTTAAATTTAGCTGAGGAGAGAAATTATTAATAAAAGGTTAAACAATGGTTTCAGACAGAAGCAGTGTCTGAGGGTGGTATGTAACTAGTTGTCAGACAGCCCCAGAAGTATCCCATAATCCAGAGGAGAGAGAGATCGCAGGAGGGTAGGCCTAGAAGTCTTCAGTAAGGACAATATTTCGGTTCGTTTTTGATGGATGGATAAGGTTTAGAAAGATCCTTTCTCTTTGCTGGAGTGAGAGGATGGCCTAAAAGTGTAGATACGAGGAGGTGCACGTATAAGTAAGGCTTGTTCCAGGAATGGTGGGACAGCCACTTGGCCTGGAGCCAGAGGCTTGGCATAGAGGAAGTAGCATCTTAAAATCATGGAAGATACTTTATAGGTCATCTAGTCTAAACTAGCCATGTGATGCTTCATTCCCCTCTACCACATTCCTGCCAGTCTGTCCCCTGGTCTCAGAGGGGGAGCTTCAGGTCTAAATGCCACTCATGCTGCTTTTGAATTACCCTCACTGCTATACTGAAATTAACTTTGTATTCCTTAAATTCTGCTTGTTAGCCCTGGTTGCATTTAGAAAAATTCTAATATTCCCTACATGTGAGATCACTTCAGATATTTGAAGACGAGTGTCTTATAATCTATGAAACTTCTGTTCTCAGGCCAAATCTCTCCCTCCCCCAAAAACTAATTCTGTTTTATATTTGGCCCTGGTTACTCTTCCTAGCAGTTTTCAGCTTGTTTATACTCTGGGCATTGTAGGACCACTAGGATACAGCAGTATTATGGCCCCTCTCATTAGATTCTATTGTGTTTTTGGTAATCATGCTGATTCTTTGTTTGTAATTGATTCATACTGAGCTCTCATTTAAATATCCCAAAATTTCTTTCTGCCAGTAAGCCATTCCATATTTGTACATTTGAGTTGTGGCCCAGATGAGGGCCTATTTTCACTATTACATTTCATCTTGCTAGGTTTAGTCTTTAGGTATCTTTTTGATTCCAGATTCTGTATTTGCGTTGTTGCCTTATGACTTATATCACCACTCTGTTTGAGGAATGTTGTTTCCACATCTTTGTCTGAGTCAATTATAAAAGCGTTAAACGGGATAAGACTGAAAAAAGAGCCTAGCATTGTACATTTGAGATCTTTTTCCATTTTTATTGTCTGAAATATTTCTTCAGCTTGCCCCTAGGATTTCCATGAGGCAGCTTGTCATACGCTTTGCTGAAATAAAATACACCCTGTCTGCCAAATATCCTGCAGTCAAAAAGGAAGTCAAATGATTGTTTTACTGTATAGTAGGTTAAATGTACCTACCCTGATGTCTGTTGTTGACTAAAACCTTGTACTAAATAGACATCAAGGTCTTTAGTTTGCCTTCCTGGATTATATTGTTTTCCTTTTTGAAAATTGGAACATTTAACTATTGCTAGTATTTTGGGGGCGATATTTCCCATGATTTCTCTAAGAACATCTTCTAAAGTTCATTGAACTCATTTGCAGAATTTCCCACTAATCCAGGCATTACTTTTCCAGAAAATTTAAATTTATGTAGAGCAGTTAGATACATTCTTAGAATTTCTTTTTTTATTAATTTAATTTTATTTTTTGTGTGTGTTGCAAAGTTCATTGTTTATGCACCACACTCAGTGCTCCATGCAATACGTGTCCTCCTTAATACCCATCCCCAGGCCCCCCCAACCTCCCACTACCCTCCCCTCCAAAACCCTCAGTTTGTTTCTCAGAGTCCACAGTCTCTCGTGGTTCATCTCCCCCTCTGATTTCCCCCAACTCTCTTCTCCTTTATATCTCCCAGTGTTCTCCGTTTTATTTCTTATGCTCTGCAAGTAAGTGAAACCATATGATAATTGACTCTCTCTGCTTGATTTATTTCACTCAGCATAATCTCTTCCAGTCCAGTCCATGTTGATACAAAAGTTGGGTATTCATCCTTTCTGATGGGGGCATAATATTCCATTGTATATATGGACCATATCTTCTTTATCCATTCTTATGTTGAAGGGCATCTTGGTTCTTTCCACAGTTTGGCGACTGGCCATTGCTGCTATGAACATTGGGGTACAGATGGCCCTTCTTTTCACTACATCATTATCTTTGGGGTAAATACCCAGTAGTACAATTGCAGGGTCATAGGGTAGCTCTATTTTTAATTTCTTAAGGAATCTCTACTCTGTTTTCCAAAGTGGTTGCACCAGCTTGCATTCCTACCAACAGTATGAGAGGGTTCTCCTTTCTCCACATCCTCTCTAATACTTGTCGTTTACTGTCTTTTTTATTTTGGCCATTCTAACTGATATAAGGTGGTATCTCAATGTGGTTTTGCACTGAGATACTACATTCTTGGAATTTGTTAATTTATCCTGTCTTCTACTCTTCCCCTTACCAATGCACATTTTTTCTTACACCTATTTTCATTAATTTATTAATTTTTTAATGTTAAAATGTAATACATATTTTTTGTAGAAGATTTTTGTTTTTTTTCTGCTTTTTGCAAGCTAAATTCTTTTTTTTAATTAAAAAAAATTTTTTTAAAATTTTTAGATCAAGAGTGCACGTGCATGTTGGGAGAGGGGCAGAGAGGGAGAGAGAGAGAATCTTTTTTTGTTGTTGTTGTTGTTGTTTTTTGGTTTTTTTTTTTGTTTGTTTGTTTGTTTGTTTTGTATGTAGAGAGAGAGAATCTTAATCAGGGCCCATGCCCAGCTCAGGAGTCTGACTCAGGGCTTGATTTCACCACCCTGAGATCATGACCCGAGCTGAAACCAAGAGTCTATTGCTTAACCAACTGAGCCATTCAGGCACCAGCTAGCTAAAATTCTTGAAATGGAAGACCAGAGACAAAGTAGGAATTAGGAGTTCTTATTCTCTTATTCTCTCTTATTCTCTTATTCTTTATTAACATTAAAGTATCAGCCTCTGTTAATGAGCTCATCTTTTCCTTTATGTCTGTACTCTGAAAATAATAACTTATTCAGTTACTTAATTTTTTAGATAAATTTTTAGTTTTTGAATAGTTTTCAATTTACAGAAAAGTTGCAAGAGTAAACAGTTCTCATCCACCCCACAGCCAGTTTCCCCTATTGTTAACATCTCATATTACCAGTCAAACTCTAGACTTACTAAGATTTAACAGATTTTTCGGCTAATGTCCCATTTGTGTTCTGAGATCTCACCCAGAAACCACATTATATTTAGCCATCATGAATCCTTACTTAGCATTCTCTGATCTGGGATAGTTTCTCAGTTTTCTTCATTTCTTTCTTCCTTAGTATTTTCTCATGACTTTGACAGTTTTGAGTAGTACTGGTCAGACATTTTGTAGAATTTTCCCTTGATTTGGGTTTGCTGTTTTTCTCATGGTTAGACTGGAGTTACGGGTTTTTAGGAAGAATACCCCAGATGTGAAGTACCCTTCTTTCACATTATATGAAGGGTACATGCTATCAACATGGTAAGTAGCTCCTTTCCTCTTTTTATCTTTTCAGTCTTGCTACATATTTGTTAATTTTATTGATATTGTCAAAGAATGAACTTTTTGTTTCATTAAGCTCTTTGTTTTTGTTTTCATTTTCATTTATTTCTGCTTTTATTATTTTCTTCCTTTTACCCTTTATTGGGTGTAAGGGAGGTTCTTTTTCTAGGTTTCATGACACAGTAACTTAGAGTTTTGTTTTGAAGCTTTTCTTATTTTCTAACATATGCATTTAGTACTATAAATTTCCCTCTCACTACTGCTTTGGCATTTTGATAAATAATATTTTCATTTTATTCACTTCACTATATTTTTAAATTTTCCTTGAGAATTCTTATTTGACTCATGGGTTATTTAAAAATGTGTTGTTTAGCTTCCCAGTAAATACTGGGAAGAGATTTTCCTGTTATCATTTTGTTGCTGATTTCTTTTTTTTTTTTTAAGATTTTATTTATTTATTTGTTAGAGAGAGAGAGAGCGAGTACAGGCAGACAGAGTAGCAGGCAGAGGCAGAGGGAGAAGCAGGCTCCCTGCCGAGCAAGGAGCCCGATGTGGGACTCGATCCCAGGACGCTGGGATCATGACCTGAGCCGAAGGCAGCCGCTCAACCAACTGAGCCACCCAGGCGTCCCCTGTTACTGATTTCTAATTTGATTGTGTGGTGGTAGGAGGGCACACTCTATGATTCCAGTCCTTGTAAGTTTATTGAGGCTTGTTTTATGGCTGAGGGTGTTGTTTATCTTAGTATGTATTCCATGGCACTTGAACATTTTCTGCTGTTATTGGGTGTGGTATTCTAAAAATGTCAGTTAGCTTTTGTTTTCATTAATGGGGATGTTGAGTTCCTCTAGATCTTTGCTAATTTTCTGTCTAGTTCTATCAATTTCTGTGAGACGGGTGTTGAAATTCCCAACCGTAATTGTGAGTTTGTCCATTTCTCCTTTTAGCTCTAGAAGTTTTGTGTTTCACATGCTTTGCAGCTCTGTTTTTTTGCATATACATTTAGTCTAAAATGAAGGTGTTGGCAGGACCGTGTTCTTTCTGAAGACTCTAGGGGAAGATCCATTCTTGCCTCTTCCTAAACCTCTGGTTGCTCCAGCCAATCTTCAGTGTTCTTAGACTTGAAGCTGCAACACTGTAGTCTCTGTTTCTGTCTTCACATGGCCGTTCTCTCTCTGGATGTCTCTATGTGTCTTCTCCTTAGAAGGACACCCACTGTAATTTAGTATGACCTAAAAAAAAAAAAAATTTAGTATGACCTTATCTTAAACAGATTAGATCTGCAAATATCCTTCCTCTGAATAAGATATTAGGATGCCTGGGTGGCTCAGTCATTAAGTGTTTGCCTTCGGCTCCAGTCATGATGATCTCAGGGTCCTGGGATCGAGCCCCGCATCTGGCTCCCTGCTCAGTGGAAAGCCTGCTTCTCCCTCTCCTACTCCCCCTGCTTGTGTTCCTTCTCTCGCTGTATCTCTCTCTGTCAAATAAATAAATAAAATATTTTTAAAAAGAAAAAATAAATAAGGTGTCAGCATTTGCATCAACATGGATGGAACTGGGGGAAATTATGCTAAGTGAAAGACAATTATATGGTTTTACTTATGGAACGTAAGAAATAACATGGAGGACATTAGGAGAAAGAAGGGAAAAATGAAGGGGGGAATTAGAGGGGGAGACAAACCATGAGAGACTATGGACTCCGGGAAACAAAATGAGGGTTGTTTTTTGTTTGTTTTAAGATTTTATTTATTTGTCAGAGAGAGGGACAGCACAAGCAGGGGGGAGAGGCAGGCAGAGGGAGAAGCAGGCTCCCTGCTGAGCAAGAGGCCTGATGTGGACTCAATCCCAGGACCCTGGGATCATAACCTGAGCTGAAGGCAGCTGCTTAACTGACTGAGCCACCCAGGTTCCCCTAAATTGTGGGTTTTGGGGAGGGGATGAGGGGATGGGTTAGCCCGATGTTGGGTATTAAGGAGGGCAAGTATTGCATGGATCACTGGGTGTTATATGCAAACAATGAATCATGGAACACTACATCAAAAACTAATGATGTACTGTATAATGACTAACATGACATAATAAAAAATTAAAAAATGTTGTCATTCTAACATTCCGGGTAGACATAGATTTTGATGGGACACTAGCCAACCCCTTACACTAACCAGCTTTTTTCTCATCAGTTGTGTTGCAGTTACATAGTCAGAAATCTCCAAGTCCTTCTAGCCTCCAGACTCTTTTAAGCATTTTTAAAAATTAACATATACTGTAATATCTGTTTCAAGGGTGTACAGGTGTGTGATTTGTCAGTCTTACTCAATTCATAGTACTCACCATAGCACCTACCCTCCCCAGTGTCCATCAGCCAGCCTCCTCATCCTTCCCATCCCCCTCCGCTCCAGCAAACCTCGGTTTGTTTCCTGAGATTAAAAGTCACTTATGGTTTGTCTCCATCTCTGGTTTCATCTCGTTTCGTTTTTCCCTTCCTTCCCCTATGATCCTCTGTCTTGTTTCTCATACTCCTCATATCAGTGGGATCATATGGTAATTGTCTTTCTCTGATTGACTAAGCCATTTTGACTTTCAGAACCATTATGTTATAAGGAATTCTGAGATTTTTGCCTTTCTGGACAATAGACTATAGGGCCCCGCCCTTATTGTTGATCTTAAACTCTTAACATAACATGCTGTTCCCTATCAAGTTCCCATTATTTCTGCTGATCTTTTTTGTTTTTTTGTTTTTTTCTAAGTCAGAGCAGCTGTTCTCCTAGTTACTTCCTCTACTAATTGTAAGTTGAAATATGGCAAGAAATTGTCACATGCTGTCCTCTTCCTCAAATGGGATTTTTAGTAGATGCTGGGTAGAGGCTAGCGCTTTTTTTTTCCCCCCTATAAGAAACATCTGAAAATATTTGAATTTTATTCTGGAATTAAGAGATGAATTCAGGGGACAGTAAACTCTTTGGACAGGGAAGTAAAGTGATTAGTTTGCAGGATGGAGTGTCATTGGTAGACACTGGAAACATTGGAGAGGGCAGGAAATCTATTGAGGTCATAAAAGCATGTGGTAAAATAGACCTGAGCTCGAGTGGGATTTGGCAGATATTGAGAAGGGGTAGAGTAGGGCTTAGTAGTTGCTGAATAAGGGTACTAAAGGAAATGATTCTAAGGTTTTAGTTTTATGATAAGGTTTCAGTTTTGTGAAAACAAAGGCTAACTGGTTAGATATTTGTGAGGGATTGTCGATGACTTAAGTTTGAGATACACTGAGTGTGAAGTGACTGAGGTTTTAGGTAGCAAAATGTAGTTTAGAACTGTTTTGCAGACATTTGGAAATTAATTCCTAATGTTCCTTCTCAGATACCAGTGTACATTTGGTACTTATTATTAAGACAGAACTTGAGATTTTTAGACCTTTAATGGCACGAGTAACAGTTAATGGTCATAAATATGATTTTTTTTTACATCAAGAAGTGATTTATGTTGAGCAAACTGTTTATGAAGGCAGAGATTTAAAGATTTTATTTTTAGGTAATCTCCGCACCCAATGTGGGGCTCACAACCCTGAGATCAAGAGTTGAAGGCTCCACCAACTGAGCCAGCAAGGGGCCCTGAAGGCAGCAATTTAATTAAAATTTAAAAAAAAATTCATCCAGAGTACTGAAGATACAGTTGTTCTAGTGCTTGGTGTCATGTCCTCTTAAGATTATCCATGTTGTAGCAAGTGGCAAGATCCTTTTGAAAGCTGCATGATACTCCACTGTATGTGCCTACCACAGTTTCTGTACCCATTCACCCGTCAGTGGACATTTGGACTGCTTCCATCTTAAGACTATTGTGAATAATGCTGTGGTGAATATAGGTGTACAAATATCTCTTTGCAATTCTGCTTTTAATTTTGGGGGGTATATACCCAGAAGTGGGATTGCTGGATCATATGGTAATTCTATTTTTAATTTTTGGGAACCTCCATACTCTTTTCCATAATGGTAACACCATTGTATATTCCCACCATTAGTGCACAAGGTTCCAACTTCTCCGCTTCCATTCCAGCAGTTATTTTCTATTCTTGGTAGTGGCCCTTCTTATGCGTATGAGGTGATACCTCATAGTGACATAGTTCTCTTGTGACTAGTGCTATTGAACACCTTTTTTTTTTTTTTAAGTTTTTTAAAATTAATTTATTTGACAGACGGAGATCACACAAGTAGGCAGAGAGGCAGGCAGAGAGAGGGGAGGGGAGAAGCAGGCTCCCTGCCGAGCAGAGAGCCCGATGCAGGACTTGATCCCAGGACCCTGAGATCATGACTCGAGCCGAAGGCAGCGGCTTAACCCACTGAGCCACCCAGGCGTCCCTGAACACCTTTTCATGTGCATGTTGGCCATTCATATGGCTTCTCTGGAGATATGTCTTTTCAGGTCCTTTTGCTTTTTTGTTGTTGTTGAGTTGTAGAAGTTCCTTCTGTGTTCTGGATGTTAACCCCTTATCACATATATAATTTGCTGTTACTTCCTCCATTCTGTAGGTTGCCTTTTTACTCTGTCAGTTGTTTTCCTTGATATGCACAAGTTTTTAAGTGTGATGAAGTCCATTTGTCTATTTTTTATTTTGTTGCCTGTCATGTCCAAGAAATTTTGTGTCATATCTGAGAAATTATTGACAAAACCAGTGTCTTGAAGCTTTCTCCCAGGTTATCATATGAATTTTAGGATGGTTTTTTCAATTTCTGCAAATATGCCACTGGGATTTTGATAGTAATTACATTGAATCTGTCGATTACTTTGGTAGTATGGACATTTTAATAATGTTAAGTCTTCTAATCCACAGCATAAGATGTCTTTCCATTTATTTATATCTTTGATTTTTCTTAACAATGTTTTATAGTTTTCAGTGTACAAGTCTTTCATCTTCTTTGCTCAGTTTCTTAAGTCTTTTATTCTTTTTGATGCTCTAGTAAGTAGCAAATATTAATTTCCTTTTTGGACTGGTCATTGTTAGTATATAGAAAGACACTGATTTTTGAATCGTGATTTTTGTATCCTATAGCTTTACTAAATTTGTTTATTATTTCTGATGATTTTATGTGTATGTGTGGAATTTTTAAGGTTTTCTACATATAAGATCATGCCGTCTGCATGTAATTTTATGTCTTTTCTAATTTTTATGCTTTTTATTTCTTGTCTAATTGTTCTGGCTAGAACTTACAGTCTGTGTTGGATAATAGTGGTGAGAGTGGTTATCCTTGCCTTGTTCCTGATCTGTCTTAGAGGAAAAAGTCTGTCTTTTCCCATTGGGTACGACATTAGCTTTGAGCTTTTCATACATCTTTTATAATATGGAGGTAGTTTTTTTCTATTCGTAGTTTGTTGAGTTTTGTTTTGTTTTGTTTTGTTTTTTTCATGAAAGCCAGTTGAGTTTTATCACTGTTAAATTTGTGTCTGTGGGGAAAGGTGGTCTTGGACTTCTTATTCTCAATATAGAAGTCAGAATGATATTTTTAAAGTATAATTTGTTTGGATCATGTCACTCTTAAGCCGTTGCCCACAGTGCACTATAATACTGTACAGACTCTACCCCCATCCAGCCTTCCTTCACTTCTCTGATACTGTGTTTTTCTACTTTTCCCCTCCCTCATTTTGGCTCCAGCCATACCAGTCTTTTTACTGGTCCTGGAGCGTGGCCAACCATCTCTCATCTTAGTGTCTTTTACTTACTGTTCTCCCTGCCTGGCATGTTCTTCCCTCAGATAACACATGGCTTATATGCTTGCCTCCTTTAGGTCTTTAGTGAAGTGAAGGCTTCCTGACCACCTCTGCCCAGTACTTCCTGTCCACATTCCACTTTATTTTCCCCTTAGCACTCAGTACCATTTCAGTTTGTTTTATTTACTGAATTGTGTGCTATTTGTCTGTCTTCATTTGAATGTAAAATGAGGGCAGTGCTGTGTATTCCCACTGCCTGTTATCTGATAAGCACTCTATAAATATTTGTTGAGCTAATGAATAAGTTGATGAATGTCATGCTGAAGTGTTTTATTACCTTGTGAAGGCAATGGGAAGCTAGCTGTTGTACCAATTTGTACTTCATCAGCAAAGTTTGTGAGTACAGGTTTTTTCCTCTCTCTTTTTCTTCTTTCACAGTCTCACTATTTTGAACTGACGTTTATTCTTCTGATTTTGTGCATTTTTTAATCATTGCAGAAATGGAATGGTTTTTCATATTTTTACTGGCCATTTGTATTTTCTTTTGAATTGCTTATTCATGTTCTTTGTGGGTTTATAGTATTTACATTGGAAAGAAAGACCATTCTAAGTTGGAGAAGCCACACACAGATCTTTCTTTGCATTTTGTGGGGAAGAGCACATTGGTAAGGGTTGTACTTTTTCAGGGAGAGACAGTCAGTACCACCTTGATTTAGTCCCTGTGTCAGTCAGGGCCTAGCTGGGAGACAGATGGCACATCATAAAGGTTTAACTGTGAAGAGTTTAATGAAAGAACTCCTTATAGAGATGAGCACATGATTAACCCACAGGTGATAATAAGGCACTCAGAGTCTAGCAGCAGGGTGTAGCCATTATTACCATTATCCGAATAATGGCCCCCCAAAATGTTCATGTTCTAATCCCTAGAACCTGCAGATTTTTTTAAACCTCACATGGCAAAAGAGACTTTGCAGATGTGTATAATTAAAGATCCTGAACTGTGAAAATTATTCTGTATTATTCAGGTAGGCTCAGTCTAATCACATGAGAACATTTACTGACTATGGTCAAAGAGAGAGGTGACAAAAGAGGAATGTTCAGAGAGATGGTAGTACTGGGTTTGGGGAAGGGGAAATGGGGACCATGAGCCAAAGAATGTGACTAACCTCTACAAGCTGGAAAGGGCAAAGAAATAGGATTTTCCCCTCAAGTCTCCAGAAAGGAATGGGGCCCTGCTGACAAGTTGATGTTAGTTCAGCGAGACCTATGTCAGACTTTTGACCTATAGAACTATAGGAGAATACATTTGTGTTGTTTTAAACTGCTAAGTTTGTGGTAATTTTTTGCAGTGACAATAGAAAAATATATCTCCGTGCCTCAAGGGACAAGAGAGCAGTAATAGTGTGCCGAAGCCTGGGGAGAGCTAAAGCCATGGAAGCAGGAGCTGCCTGCTGGGAGAGGTGGCTGCAGAGGAGCATAGCCACTGCCAGAACTGTGGGGAGCAAGGGGGGACACATGCCCCGACTTCTCTCTCTCTTTCTCCTTTTCAGTCTCTGACCATTCCCTCCCACTGAGTAAATTCAGCCTGAAGCTGAAGCTGACTTGCAAGCTAGGTGATAGGGTTCAGAAGTTAACCTCTTTTTTTTTTTTTTTAATTTAAGCTTTTTAAATCTAAACATATAATGTAACCCCACCACCCTCTCCCAACCCCTCTCCCCCCCCTACCCCCCTCAGTTTTTTTTATGACATTAAGAGTCTCTTTTGGTTTGTCTCCCTCCCGATCCCATCTTGTTTCATTTTTTCTTTTCCTACCACCTTAACCCCCACCCCCGTTGCATCTCCACTTCCTCATATCAGGGAGATCATGTGATAGTTGTCTTTCTCCAGTTGACTTATTTCGCTAAGCATAATACGCTCTAGTTCCATCCATGTCGTCGCAAATGGTAAGATTTCATTTCTTTTGATGGCTGCATAGTATTCCAT
>ML103916.1:29908-81412 GCA_003697995.1 Taxidea taxus jeffersonii
CCTGCCAGGTCTCTGTGGATAAGTCTGCTGCCAATCTAATATTTTTACCATTGTATGTTACAGACTTCTTGTCCCGTGCTGCTTTCAGGATTTTCTCTTTGTCGCTAAGACTTGCAAATTTTACTATTAGATGGCGGGGTGTGGACCGATTCCTATTGATTTTGAGGGGTGTTCTCTGCACCTCCTGGATTTTGATGCTTGTTCCCCTTGCTATATTAGGGAAATTCTCTACAATAATCCTCTCCAGTATACCTTCTGCTCCTATTTCTCTTTCTTCTTCTTCTGGAATCCCAATTATTCTAATGTTGTTTCGTCTTATGGTATCACTTATCTCTCGAATTCTCCCCTCGTGGTCCAGTAGTTGTTTGTCTCTCTTTTGCTCAGCTTCTTTATTCTCTGTCATTTGGTCTTCTATATCACTAATTCTTTCTTCTGCCTCATTTATCCTAGCAGTAAGAGCCTCCATTTTTTATTGCACCTCATCAATAGCTTTTTTGATTTCAACTTGATTAGATTTTAGTTCTTTCATTTCTCCAGAAAGGGCTTTTATTTCTCCTTACAGGGTTTCTCTAATATCTTCCATGCCTTTTTTGAGCCCGGCTAGAACCTTGAGAATCGTAGTCCTGAATTCCAGATCTGACATATTACCAATGTCTGTATTGATTAGGTCCCTCGCCTTCGGTCCTGCCTCCTGTTTTTTTTTTGTGGTGAGTTTTTCCGCCTTGTCATTTTGTCCAGATAAGAATCCGCTGTTCTCCTTGTTAAGTGAAATTGGTGTTGGCTGGATTTCTTGTTGATCTTCTGGGGGAGGGGCCTGTTGTAGTGATTCTCAAGTGTCTCTGCCCCAGGCAGAATTGCACCGCCCTTACCCGGGGCCGGGCTAAGTAATCCTCTCAGGTTCACTTTCGGGAGCTTTTGTTCCCTGAACTCTTTCCGTAGAGTTCCGGAGGACGGGAATGAAAATGGCGGCCTCCCAATCTCCGGTTTGGAGGAGCCGAGAGCTAGGGGCCCCAGTCTTCAGTGTGCCTTCAGAGAAAAGTGTTTAATCACTCCCATCTCCCCAGCCTCCGGCTGCGCGCTTGGAGAAAATCGTGCGTAATCAGTCCCATCTCACTGGCTTCTGGGAACGCTCCGAGCTCACCCAGCCTGTGACCAAGCGTCTCTGTCTCTGGCAGAGTCCCACCTGGAGTCTCCGAACCCCGTAGATCCCTGAGCTCTCCCAGGTCGGAGTCTCCCTGGATCTTGTGGGGACCCCTCACACAGAGCACCGGCCCGTGTCACAGACGACGGCTCTAGGAAACCTCGGCTCTGTCTCCACAGCTGGCTTCCCCACTCTAATATCTGTGAGCTCTGCGACACTCAGACACCCCCGATCTTTCTGTGACCCTGTGGGACCTGAGTCCACGCTGTCCCTGCGAGGTCTTCACCCCAGTTTAGCCTCTGGAGTGATGTCCCTCCCTGGAGCAGACTTTTAAAAGCCCTGATTTTGTGCGCCGCTTGCCGGAAGCCGGCCCCTCCCCCTGGGGTCTATCTTCCCGTCGCGTTGGATTCACTTCTCCGCTGGTCCTACCTTTTAGAAAGTGGTCGATTTTCTGTTTCTATAATTGTTGTTTTTCTTCTCTTTGATCTCCTGTTGGATTTGTAGGTGTTCGGAATGGTTTGATAGGCTATCTAGCTAGTATCCTGCTGCCTGATATCATCTCAGCCTGCTACTTCTCCACCATCTTGACTCCTCCCCCAGAAGTTAACCTCTTGGGGCACAGGATAAGGCAGGCAAGGGTGGAGAAAGCATTGAGGTTCAGATGCACATCAAGAGTCGCCAGCAAAGTCCACTCTTTTTGTCCCCTAGCATCGATCCCTCTTCTGTATTTAGATTGAGAAACTTGGGTCACTGTGTAATGATGCCAGTTTAGTTGTGGTCCTACTTGGAACCTGAAGTTGTTGCACTGTTGGTACTTGTCATGGTAGGGAAATCGGGAAAAGAAACAATATAAAGGAAAGCTGTCATAGCCCCTGCTTCTACAGATAGTCACAGAGCCTAAATTCAATCATCGTAGTCCCCTCCCACCACCAAATTCTGCATTCCCTTACACTTTGTCAGCCTCCTTTTTTTTTTTTCCTTTTTAAACCTGGTGGAGTGACCCAAATGTTAGTGTTCTTATTTTCTTTAAGTAAATACCTAGTGGTGGAATTACGGGATTGGGTGGTTTTAGTGCTATATTTTAAACAATCAAAATTAATGCAGAAAAATCCTTGATGAACAAAATGCTAAAATTTAAAATAAAGACAGGCCTAGTAATACCATGTTGAACCACATTGAAGCCTGGGGCAAAAGGAAGAATGTGTACTCTAGAAATATATGTTCCTGTAATTTCTTAATGGTTATTTTTTCCCCCAGAACATTAAAGCAGTTGAAAAGTGTTAAAAATCAGAAGTAAGTATATTAAAATTCACAACATTATTTTAATTTTAGATATTTCATCTGTGCCCCAAACAGAATTTTTTATAATTTTACTTTCCTGGCTTTAGCTAAAGGAAACACTTCAATAATGTGGTCAAAATTTGCTTCTTTGCTAATCCAGTTTTCAGTTGAGATATAGTGAGAGAAAGTGACTTTGAAAGTATGTTTGGTGGGTGTAAATTATCCACAAGAGGTGTGAATATATTTCCTGAACCTGAAAGTGAATTAAAAGAGAAACTGGATATGTATGAATTACCAGATGTGATTTTTTTTTTATAATTTTTAAAATTTATTTAATTTCTTTTCAGTATAACAGAATTCATTGTTTATGCACCACACCCAGTGCTCCATACAATACGTGCCCTCCATAAAACCCACCACCTGGCTCCCCCAACCTCCCACCCTCCGCCCCTTCAAAACCCTCAGAATGTTTTTCAGAGTCCATAGTCTCTCATGGTTCAACTCCCCTTCCAATTTCCCTCAACTCCCTTCTCCTCTCCACCTCCCCATGTCCTCCGTGTTATTTGTTATGCTCCACAAATAAGTGAAACCATATGATAATTGACTCTCTCTGCTTGACTTATTTCACTCAGCATAATCTCTTCCAGTCCCGTCCATGTTGATACAAAAGTTGGGTATTCATCCTTTCCAATGGAGGCATAATACTCCATAGTGTATATGGACCACATCTTCCTTATCCATTCGTCCGTTGAAGGGCATCTTGGTTCTTTACACGCTTTGGCGACCGTGGCCATTGCTGCTATGAACATTGGGGTACAGATGGCCCTTCTTTTTACTATGTCTATATCTTTGGGGTAAATACCCAGTAGTGCTATTGCAGGGTCATAGGGTAGTTCTATTTTTAATTTCTTAAGGAATCTCCACACTGTTTTCCAAAGTGGCTGCACCAGCTTGCATTCCCACCAACAATGTAAGAAGGATTCCCCTTGCTCCACATCCTCTCCAACATGTGTTGTTTCCTGTCTTGCTAATTTTGGCCATTCTAACTGGTGTAAGGTGGTATCTCAATGTGGTTTTGATTTGAATCTCACTGATGGCCAGTGATGATGAACATTTTTTCATGTGTCTGATAGCCATTTGTATGTCTTCATTGGAGAAGTGACCAGATGTGATATTCTTATTGGAAAAATCGATCAAGTAAACATTAAAGAGATTGTGGGCACCCATATTGGCTTCCTACTGCTGATACAAAAAATTGTCACCACCAAATTGGTGACTTTAAAACAATACATTTATTATCTTATTGGTTTGGAGGTTGGGTATTCTAAAACCAAAGTGTTGACAGGGCCACATTCCCTCTGGAAACTCTTGGCGGGAGGTGGGGGGGATTCCATTTTCTTGCTTTTTCCAGCTTCTAGAGACCCCTGCATCTCTTGGTTCATGGTTCCTTCCTCCTTTTTAAAGTTAGTAGCAGAGGATTTTCAAATCTCTTTCTCTGGCCTTTGCTTCTCTTTCTCTGAATCTGACCATACTTCCTCCCTCTTATAAGGACCGTTAGGATTACAGTGGGCCCTTCTACCTAATCCAACATAATTTTCCATATCCAGGTGTTTGATTTAATCACGCCCACAATATCTCATTTGTTATGTAAAGTAACATATTCACAGGTCCTGGGAATTAGGATGAGGACATTTTTGGAGGGCTTATTCTGACTACCAAGCATATTAATTTTACATTCAAAATGGAGGTATGAAAAATTAACTGAAGTGCTTTAGATTTTGAATTTTTAGCTGGAGGGATAATCTCGTTTACAAAATGCAGCCACTCACTTGGCTCTTAAATATTTTGACAGTTTAAGTCTTGTGAAAATTCATCTGAAATAGTTTTAAGTGTCATGCAAAATCTATAATTTGTAATATAAAATCAATGTTGTGTTTGGATCTTCTCACACTGATTCACAAATTTTGTTCAGTGCAGTCTTATGTAAATTTGGAAGTGGACTGCAGAACTTTAAAAAAATATAGCAGTCCCAGTGTTCTGCAGAAGATATTTCAATAAGCTGAAGTTAATTAAAAATTACTTATGGGTCACCTGGGTGGCTCATTTGGTTAAACATCTGACTCTTGATTTTGGCTCAGGTCATGATTTCAAGGTCGAGCCCTGCATCCATACGGGGCGTGGAACCTGCTTAAGATTCTCTCTTTCCTTCTCTGTCTTCCCTTCCCTCTCCTCCCTCTCTAAAAAATAACAAATTAAATAAAGAAATTATTTGAGATTGTTACTTGGTCAAGAGATTGTCAAACAGTGAAGTTGTCTATATTGAAAACAAGCAAAAGTAGATTTAAAAAATATTGATGTTTGCTTTCATTAGAGCCAGTTAAGTAAAATAATAATATCATTTTTGTATAAATAAACTTAAATATAAAATAATATTGATTGTGAGTTTTAATATACTTTCTTTTCAGTTTTTCAATAGTTTTCAACCACATTAATGTTCTTAAAAAATATTAATCATTAAAAAATACTTATAAACATATCTGTGAAGTTTGCTTTTGTCTCAGGCTCTAATATGGCTCATCAAGACATTTTTCTTTTTAGTTTTTAAGTTTATTAATTAAATAATCTCTACACCCAATGTAGGGCTTGAACTCACAACCCCAAGAGTCACAGGCTCTCTGACTGAGCCAGCCAGGTACCCCATGACACTACTGAATCCTGTATATAAAATTTTGATATTTTCTTCATTATGAATTTTTTTGCATTAAATCTGATTTTAAGAAATATTGCCTTGGGAGCCTGGGTGGTTCTGTTGGCTAAATGTCTGACTTGTGATTTCAACTCAGATCAGGATTTTATGGGTCATGAGATCAAGCCCTGCCTGGGGCTCTGTGCTCAGCTGGGAGTCTGCTTAAGGTTCTCCCTTTCCTTCTCCCTCTGCCCCCCCCCGACTTGTGCATGCATGCACTCTCTCTCTCTCTCTCAAATAAATAAATCTTTTTTTAAAAATGATTTTATTTGAGAGAGAGAGAGAGAGAGTGAGCACAAGCAGGGGGGTGGGGTAGAGGGAGAGGGAGAACAGACTCCCCACTGAGAAGGGAGCCAGATGTGGGGTTCAATCCCAGGACCATGACCTGAGCTGAAGGCAAACGCTTAACTGACTGAGCCACCCAGGAGCCCCAATAAATCTTTAAAAAAATAACTGCATTAAGGTATTATTTATTTGATTATTGGGTTTTGGGTAGGCCCCCCCCACCTTAAATTTTCCACCCAAGGTGAGTGCTTTTTTCATTTTACCCTAGTTCTGGCCCTATCTTCTGCTATAAAATGGGCTCCTTTGTTGGAGGTAAAGTTGAGTAGGATCCTGCAGTGTTGAGTAAGGCATTTGGTAAGGGCTTAGTAGTGCTAGCAGCAGAGTTGTGGGCAGGGAAGGCCAATCCTTACCTGGAATGGGTATCCGAGCAAGGGGCCTGCAACCTTTTTTGCACGTCAGAAGCACCTGAGGAGTTTGTAAAATGCCTGTGATCACACTGTACTCAAGACCAATAAATCAGTCTCTGCGATTGCGACCTAAGCAGCTGTGATTGTTAAAGCTCCTCAGGTGATTTAGTGTGCAGCCAAGGCCGAGCACCACTTATCCACGTCAGTACTTACTAAACTTCAGTATGTACACGAATCATCTAGAGATGGTGTTACGGTGCGGATGTATTAGCTTCAGGGCCTGAGAGCTGTATTTCTAAAAAGCTTCCTGGCATTGCTATTGTTGCTGGTTCATTGACCACACTTGAGTAGCAAGGACTCCTGGTGTGTTAGAGGTATTCCGATGTTTTAACCTCACCCCCTGTAGACCACAGTTGCATTTAGATTGCAGTTAACAAATCCAGGAGACACTACCTCCAGGTGTCTGAGCTAACACTTTAAATCCTGAATTTTGTTTGAATGTACTCCTAACAATAAATTCAGCCATACCCAGCCATATATTTTGTCCTCCTTGGTCTAATAACCCATCCATGTCTCTGGCATCTTACTGATACAAATTGGAAAGATGCTACAACCCCAGTGTATGTGCTGTTTTCCCAGAGGCAGCCTTGTATTTATGGGCCCAGCAACCCTAGGCTAAGCTGGAACCTGACCCCCTCAGCGGCCTGCAGGTGGTAAGAAATAATAGTGGTGATGCCGAGGAAACTGGGCATCTCCTTGTGAAGTAACTGATTCAAGTGAAGTTACTGAAAGGTTCTTATGCAAGGGTAGCCTGACTGGAAGGAAGGAGAAAGGACTGCTTTTTTCAGCACAAAGGTTTGAGAGTTTGGGTGTCCAAAGTTAAACTTCCCGTGTTAGTTCAAACACCCTTATCTCAAGATACAGAGTCCCACTTCCTGTCAACCATTGCTCGTACCTTCTCACTGGCAGGGTCATACTTCTATATGGCATTGCAGATCTGCAAACCATACATGTGGGCATGGGGCCACAGCCTCAGCCAGGTCTGTCATGGAGCTTTAGGACTGCAAAATGAAGACATGTTAAAAGAACCAGATGCCTTGAAGTTCTATACTATTAAGCTAGAAATTGTAGAGTTTTCTACCTGGTTAGTTAATTTTAAACATGTGAATAAAAGTGAGTACAGAAATTTGAAATCATTCTTTGAATGAATGAATGGCCATTGCCAATCACTGAATATTAAGAGGGGCCTTGAATGTCTGAAATGCTGTATCATACTGAAAATAGATACTCAAATTGTTGATGATTCACATCTTCTGTTTTTTATTTACAGAAACTTATTGGAGAAGTTTTTAATATTGTGAGCCAACAGTCTACTGCTCGACCTGGCTGCATTATTGAACTCGATGCAATAACCAACCAAGTAAAAACATGCTTGTGAATTGGGGGTATAAATATACTTTATCCCAGAGTGCTTTATGTACATATATTTCATGATCAGAATAAATCTCTTGTTTGAGAATTGTAAATACAGCCAACTTCTCTTGATTTCCACAGTGAAAATCTAATGATTTAGGAATTATTCTCCAGCTAAATTGTATCTGTAGCCTTATTTCATGTTTAAAGGTCATTCGATTCAGTCCAGAAAACTTTGAAGGAAAATACATTACAGCTGCATAGGGGCTTGCTTTGTGGTTTCTCTTTTTGTATTATTCTTCATTTCAACTCAGATGATAGTTCAGCTTTAGACTGATTGCCTTGTTAGGCTGAATATTAGATGTTCTTACGATATCCATAAAATATGGAAGAAAGTAGGATCAAAGTATACATTTACTTTCTAATCCTAGGTCTTTTGTATAGTCATTGTTCTTCTTTGGCAACTACCCAGGAAAGAGGGAGAACCCTTCTCCCTACAGTGATTTTATAAATCCCTTTCTAGTCCTCAAGATATTTGTTTCTTTAGGATCATGTTGATGGACTAAGGGATAGCACTAATATATTCATTCCGAATAGGAAAAAAGATTGTTTTGGTGAGGAAGTTACCAATATTTTCAAACAAGGAAATGAAGAAATTGAGCAAACCATATTTAAAAACAAATATAGTTGTATTATTTTTTTTTCCATGGTGCCTGGTACTTTCTGTTGGGGAAAATATAGTAATTTCCACCAATGTAGAGAAATGTCAGCTCTTGGCAACAGAAATATGGCTGCCAGATTCCCATTACTAATGCCTCCAAGGAAATCCCTAACCTGTGATTTCCTTATTCTCCTCCATAGGGATATGGCAGAGGAGTGGATTGTCTTCATTCCCATAAAGGTCTTCATTTTTAATGGGCTGGGTGTTAAATTCTTCTCCCACTTTAGCTCCTTCTCTTCACCATGGGATAGTAACAGAGGCCACTCTTACTTAGGGTTATGGTTTTCACTTCATACCTGTTCAAGATGTTCCCCCCTCTAGTAGTGACTATCTTTAACATAAGGGCTGGTGAATTGTAAGCACCGATAAATGGCTAAAACTCACTCTAGGTTTGTGCCCAATGTGCTATATGGTTTCAATATCTATGAAGACCTCACCCTTCCCTTCTCACTTATTTTTTCCTTTGGGGAGGTGACCTTTTTCTCTACATGTGAAGAGATTTTTGGTTTCTATGTGGAGAGGCATAAAAATACCATAAAACTTTCATAAATATTCTGTGGTTCAACCTAATATTATAGTTCTTTCATTTCTATGTAGTTTGTAAGGAGGTTGACCTCCTTTATTCCATAAGATTTAGCCCACCCATCCATGCCTGCCTTCCTTGAAATCTGTGAGGCAGCGTCTAGTTGTCTTAACATACTTCCACCGTAGGATTTTGTTTGGATTTAGTTTTTCCTTGAATTTCCATTCCCTTTGTGATTATCAGTAGCCATTTGTATTGTTTTTACTTTTTTTCTCTGTGTTAAAAAAACGCACTCACCTAGCATAGCAGTAGCAGCTGACGGTGATGGCTCCTCCATCCTTTTAGAAATCCTTGTTACTTACATGTAAATACATTAATCTAGAGGTATGTCGCCTTATTATTGGCTGTCATAGGGCCCCTCACAATTCCCACTAGGTAACTGGGAATACTTTGAGGATGTTTCTGGTTTTCCTATTTTTGGTTCCCAAGTGGAATTAGAAAAAACCAAGGGAATCCTGTTCTAGTTGCCTTATTACATAGTCAGCATAGCCTTCTCCAGCAAGTCATGAGACCTAATATTTTTGAGCTCAAAGTGATGTAGATCACTTATGGGTGTGTGTGTGTGTGTGTGTGTGTGTGTGTTTGCGTGTTTTGAGAAGCAGATCTCTTGATTTGTTTTTATTAGAGCTCTTCAATTCTGCTCTTGGCTGGCTATAGCATCTCTGAAAGTAGTTTTCTCTGTCCATGTGATTCATTTTTTTCTGTTGCTTTTTCCTTTCTAATATGTCGGTTGATAAATAATAGAAATTGTTAGATTTATTTCTTCTACATTTGTGTTCTTGGGGAGCTGGTGGGTGGAAGACAGGGAATTTCAAAGATGAAACTCCATTTTCTTCATATTTGTAGTGTGGCTCAAATACACAGTTGCTTCATGTGTTTCAAGAAGACTTCATTATAGGATACAAACCACATAAGGAAGATATGGAGAAAAAGGAAACAGAAATATTTTTTCAGCCATCACAAGGTACTTTTAAAAAGTAGTCTTGAGTTTGACACTTTAATCTAAAAAAAAAACCCAAACTCCAAATTGTTATTGAGTATGGATCTTTATATCAAAAGTCATCACTCTTACAATTTTTAGCACAAAACAACAGTTCTGTAAAAATTGCTTGTTTGTATGTGAAGAAGGCATGTGGGTGAATATTACACCCAGTTTCACCAATGACAAAGACTGTTGCTAAGAAAATATTACTTATGAATCCTAGTTTGTTTTAAAAAATATTTTTTTAAAAAAAATAATTTTAATTGTTCAATTCTGCAATTAAATTACTTTGATTGGTAGTAAATTCCCTGTGGTATCTCAAGCAAACCATTTAATCTTAGTGTAAATTTTTAAAAGTCCTCAGTACACTGCTGAAGACCATTGATGAGTATACAATATAAGACATTGTTTTGTATGGTGTATCAGGAACCTCAGGTACACAGAATTAAAGGTACCACCTCACAGTATTCCCCTCTGACATGTAGTATTTGTTTTTTTTTCATGCAAAACAAAGTAGCTCTTCATAAGAGCTTTCAAGAACAGACCCCATGTGATGTTTAGTTTAAACTTCATTATTTAGCTTAAAATGTTCCTTCATTATTTAGCTTAAAATGTTCCTTTTAAAAGTTCTAACTTTGTAATTATAAGACAGTCCTATTCTATTTAAATTTAGTCAACATAGAACAAATGTTGAACAAATGTCAACATAGAACAAATAGAATATTTTCTATTTGAAAGAAGGAAAGACATGTTTTATATTAAGAATTCATTTTATATGATGAACATGTTTTTAGTTTATAGAAGGTTTCCAGATATTTTATCTAATTTGGTTATAGATCATAAGCATCTAAATAGACATGACTAATTTTCTTGATGTAGCTTGTATCACAGAATTATGTATTGTCATTTATGAACAATATTTCTACCAAAATTATACAAGTAATTGCCTTTTCATAAGAATGAATTCTACTCTGACATGTCTTCACCAGTCACTAGTAATTTTTTCCTTTCATGCATCTTCTTATATTAATACTTTTCTTCTTGATAAGTTATTCAGTTGTCACATGGTTTTATTTTACTATCAATAGGGTATAAAAGGACTGCTTTATATATTTAAAATGTGCTTTTCCATAATATTTTACCTTTATCTGGGTTGAACTTTTTTATTTGCTTTCCCATAAACCTAGGTACTGTTTATCATTCTACCTCTAACAAGAATACTGACCTACTAGAAACAATCCTTATAAAAATATATAATTCTCTCTCTATATTGAATACTACATATATAGTACTGTAATTTTTACTATATTATACTATAGTATGATACAATAATATATACTATACTAAAGTACTATAATATTTTTAATTGAAAGACTTACATTTAAAAATACTCTTTTATTTCCCTCTTTTGAAATTTCTTTATGTAATTGCAAAATTAGACCAAAAGATTTCCTAATGCCTTTCTTGGTATTTCTTTAGATTTTGTGCAGTTTCTTTGACATTCTTCTTGAGTTTATAGCTATTTTCTTAAAGGACTTGATAGGCAAATGTTCTTTCTTCCCTGCTCCTGCCTTATTTTGTACTTTCTGAGTTTTAATTAAAAAATAATTTCTCTTGGGGTGCCTGGGTGGCTCAGTGGGTTAAGCCTCTGCCTTCATTCGGCTTGGGTCATGATCCTGGGGTTCTGGGATTGAGCCCCGCATCAGGCTCTCCACTTGGCGGGGAGCCTGCTTCCTCCTCTCTCTCTGCCTGCCTCTCTGTCTACTTGTGATCTCTCCCTGTCAAATAAATAAATAAAATCTTTAAAAAAAATTTCTCTTTTCATTTTTTTGAATTCAGAAAGCTTTTTCATTTTAAATAGGCTCCATGACCAGCATGGGGCTTGAACTCACAACCCTGAAGTCAAGAGTCTCATGGTCTACCAGACACCCTTCTAATTTCTCTTTTAATTAAGAAAAATGCCAATTACAAACAAAAATAGAGTACATAGTTTGGGGCGCCTGGGTGGCTCAGTGGATTAAAGCCTCTGCCTTCAGCTCAGGTCACGATCCCAGTGTCCTGGGATCAAGCCCCGCATTGGTCTCTCTGCTTGGCAGGGAGCTTGCCTCCCCCCCTCTCTCTCTGCCTGCCTCTCTGCCTACTTGTGATCTCTCTCTGTCAAATAAATAAATAAAATCTTTAAAAAAAAAAGTAGAGTACATAGTTTAAAGATTTTAAGATTTTGGGACACCTGGGTGGCTCAGTCACTAAGTGTCTGCCTTTAGCTCAAGTCATGATCCCAGGGTCCTGGGACCAAGCTCCACATCGGGTTCCCTGATCAGTGGGAAGCCTGCTTCTCCCTCTCCCACTCCCCCTGCCTATGTTCCCTCTCTTACTGTGTCTCTGTCAAATAAGTAAATAAAATCTTTGAAGATTTAAAAATTTTATTTGCTTTATCTATCCTATTTTCTTTTCCTTTTTTCCTGAAAGATTTTTTTTTAAGATTTTATTTATTTATTTGACAGACAGAGATCACAGATAGGCAGAGAGAGAGGAGGAAGCAGGCTCCCTGCTGAGCAGAGAGCCCGATGCGTGGCTCCATCCCAGGACTCTGGGATCATGACCTGAGCCAAAGGCATAGGCTTTAACCCACTGAGCCACCCAGGCGCCCCCTGAAAGATTTTTTTAAAAGATTTATTTATTTATTTGAGAGAGAGAGCGCGAGTGAGCAAGGGCGGGTGGAGCAGAGGGAGAGAAAATCCTGAAGTTACTCCCTGCTGAGCATGGAACCTGATGCAGGGCTTGATTCCAGGACCCCAAGACCATAGCCTGAGCCAAAATCAAGAGTCAGCTGCTTAACTGACTGAGCCATCAGGTGCCCCTTCCTGAAATATTATAAAATAAACCCAGCCATCATGTTGTTTCACTCCTGTGTATTTCCACATGCATTTCTAAAAATGACTTTCTTAAATGAGTGCTATATCACATTGATCAATAACAAAATTCCTCAGATTGTATAATAACTAGTCCATGTTTACTTTATTCAGTTGTCTCAAAAATGTCAAAAGTTATTTGGTTTTCAGTTGTTTAGATTTGTATCTATACAAATGTATCTAAGTCTATATGTTGTATTTAATTGTTTAAAGGTCTTTTAATCTGAAGTGACTACCCATTCATACTCTCATCATGCCACTTATTTTAGAGAAAGTTATTTTATAAGAATTTGCCTAACTAGTTACTTATGGTGTTATTCACACTTTCTTCCATCAGCAGATTACCTATGTAGATTTTTTTTTTTTTTTTTACTTGACAGGCAGAGATCACAAGTAGGCAGAGAGGCAGGCAGAGAGAGATGGAGAAGCAGGCTCCCCGCTGAGCAGAAAGCCCGATGCGGGGCTCGATCCCAGGACCCTGAGACCATGACCTGAGCTGAAGGCAGAGGCTTAACCACTGAGCCACTCAGGCGCCCCACCTATGTAGATTTTTATTAGATCCAGGTTCTTCCTAGGTGATGCTATGTCCTTTATAGAAGGACATAAGGAAGAACATGACTTAGGATGCATTGTTTTTAGTGATGCTAAGATGCAGAAGATTCAAGTGGTGGTTCCAGTGCAATGTTTGCTGCAGTCTACTACATGAAGCAATCATGGTTTCTTCAATTAATGTTGTTTTTGAACCCAATATTTCATTAAAGATTACGAAATTATGATTTCCTAACTTTATCAGTTCTCATTTATTTATTAGCTGGAAAGTACTTGTAAAGAAGAGTTTTCCCTTATCAACTAGAGCTACTTGGTTACTTAGAAATAAAAAAGAGTTATTTTTAGGAAAGGCAGGGTAAGTATATAGTTCCTTCTGTTTAATTACCAATTTCAGAAGAGGGAATTTGTGCCCAAGTTATCACTAGGGATTACTGATGAATATATTATTGTTGTTGCTTAACTTTCTTTATCTTTTGACTTCATTACGAATCCATTTTTAAAAAATTCTTTATTGAAGAATAGTATAGATATAGAGAGGTACTCATCACTCATGGGTTTTTATGTACTTAGCATATTTTAGTCAGTTTCAGTCGTTGTTCTTTATAGTGCTCACATTGTCCTATGTTAGCCTAGTGAGGACCCTTTCAAGTTGGCCGTGAGTCCTTCTGACGCAGCCTTATTATTCTTACTATTTTGCTTTCTTTCAGCACTGTAAGTTCTCCTAGGCTCATGTTGTAGATATCCTTTGCAAGAATGGAGTTACGACTCCAGACTGTTCTTTTTAATGGGGTGTGGTATTCAGAAACCACAGTTAGAGGAAGTGATCATTTCCAATGAGTTGTCATTATGGGTTTTCATTTTTTGGGGGGGGGTTTCATTTTTAAAGAAAGTTTTTGCTCAACATCATTCATCAGGGAAATTCAAATAGAAACCATAATGATATATCACCTCACATCTGTCAGAATGACTGAAATAAAAAACATGAGAAATAACAAGTGTTGACAAGGATGTGGAGAAAAACCCCATGCACTGTTGATGGGAATGTAAACTGGTACAGGCACTGTGGAAAACAGTATGAAGATTCCTCATCTTTGACCAATAGGTATACCTTCATGTTGGCTTTTGTGTACTTTTGACACAGTCCCGTTAGTCTTTTTTTTTTTTTTTTTAAGATTTTATTTGTCAGAAAGAGCAGAAACAGAGCTGCAGGCAGAATGGGCAAAGCAGGCAAAGGGAGAAGCAGGTTCTCCGCTTAGCAGGGAGCCTGATGCAGGACCCTGGAATCATGACCCAAGCTGAAGGCAGAAGCTTCACTGACTGAGCCACCCAGGCGTCCCAGTCCCATTAGTCTTTGATAGCTACCTAACTTTTGGCACAAAAATTGCATAAAACTCCTAAATATCTATTTTTCCCTCTTCCTCCCAACTTGTACACCTATCAAAAGAAGTTTTTTAAAAGTGTCTTTCTTTTCACCAATAGAACTATAACTTAAATATACTTTTCTTTTGAACAATAGGATATCGTCCACCACCATTTTCAGAAAAGTTCTTTCTAGTAGTAATTGAAAAGGACAGCAATAATTACTCTATTCTCCATATGTGGCACCTTCATCTTAAATCTGTACAAGCATGCTTAGGTAAGTAATTATAATTTTATGCTGAGATGTTATGAAATAAATTCATTTTACTGAATCTGTTTTAGGTTGGTTAATTCTTTAAAATGAAGATCCAGTGAACTATAAATTGAGTTGCTGGATTGAAGAATGGATATGCCAAGCTTTTAATTACAGGATCATAAATAATTGATGAAACAAGTTAATCTAAAACCAAACCAGTCTGCAGGCACATTAAATATGTTTTTTTTAAAAGTCTGATCCATTTATTTGTTCAATTAATATTTATTGAGAGCTTATTATGACTCTGTTCTAGACACTATGTCTCTATAAATGTTTTCCGCATAGAATCAATATGGTACTTTACTGTGGATTAATACACACTTTCATCTGACATAATGTACTTAGATTTAGAATCCTTACATCCACATGGATGGAACTAGAGGGTATTATGCTAAGTGAAATAAGTCAATCAGAGAAAGTCAATTATCATGATCTCACTGATATGAGGAATTTGAGAAACAAGACAGGATCTTAGGGGAGGGGAGGGAAAAATGAATGGGAAGAAAGCAGAGATGGAGACAAACCATGAGAGACTCTTGATTCTGGGAAACAGGGCTGTGGAAAGGGAAGTGGGTGGGGGATGGGCATTAAGGGGAGCACATGATGTGATGAGCACTGGGTGTTATATGCAACTAATAAATCATTGAACACAACACCAAAAACTAATGATGGCTAATTTAAAAATTTAAATAAATTTTTAAAAAGTGACTAAGAAAAGCAGATATACTATTCATAAAAATACTATTGAGCATCTGAAGCTCATTATGAATTCGAACTGTTTTTGTAGAATATTAAGAAATATAACAGTTATAAGTTACATGAGCCATGTTTTTGCTGTACACATTCATATTGATTTCTTAGAAAATTAGAAAATCTGTAGTATGAAGGAAAGAAATTGAACTTGGATCCTTTTTAGAATATTTACTTTCTGAGAGATAATTGTTAAAATGAATTGCACAGACAGCGTTATGAAACTGTATCTGCTTTTAACTCAAAATATTTGTTTTTGAAAGATTTTATTTTTTACTGGTGGTTATGTAATTTAACTGATTTTATACACATTAAATATTTAATACAGTTAACTAATGTTTTTTGTTCCCTTTGTAATTCACATTATCACATAACTCTGTAAACAGCAGTTCTAACTGGGCGGTGAACTCAAATGATTTGATAGAAATTTTACCTGTGCCCATTTGAGCCTAATCTTCTTTTTTTTTAATTATGTTCCATTAGCCATCATATAGTACATCATTAGATTTTGATGTAGTATTCAGTGATTCATTAGTTGTGTATAACACCCAGCTCTCATCGAACATCCTGTGTGAGCCTAATCTTCTTGAGGCAGCAGGAATCCAAAAGTTCTTTTGATCAAGTCCCACATCTACTTTGTCTTAGGACCAAGTTTCAAATCAGGTTTTTCTGTCTCTATTGCCTTTGCTTTTTTCCCCTGCTCTTATTTTTTTTTTTTCTTAGCATACATTCTTAGCATATTATTTCTTAATAATACATTAAGAAAGTGCTTGGTTTATAGGAAGAGAAGTAATACAGCTTAGCCTTATTTTGCAGATGAGAAAATAGCCAGAGATGGTGAAGTGCCTTGACTGAGGAGACAACCTAGTTAGTGATAGGGCCAGGAGTAGTACTTCTTTCTGCTGAGTACTCATGGAAGTTTGTAGTCCCATTCCATTTTGTGGAAAATGTTTACATAAAGTAGATTGATATATTTAACATCTACCAGGAGCAACAGGGCAGTACTCAATATCTCTTACTATTCTGATGCTTCTTGAGATATACAAAGCAAGCAACATTCTTGCCCTACATAAATTCATAGTTTAATGGGGGGGGAGACAGGCCCACAAATATAAATGTAATTCGGAGTATCCCTCACATGTAGCAGAAGCACAGATAACTGAATCTGCTTAGAGATTTATATTCCACTCTTATGTGAAAGCTTGATCTCTTGGGAAGATCAGATGGATATTCATAACCCCCTCCCTTTTTTTGTGGTACAAAAGGTGATTTTATTATAACATGAGGAAAGGACCCATGGGCAGAAAGTGCTGCCCTAGGGTTGTGAGGGGTGACTGATTATATACTTCTGAGTTTGTGGAGGGAGGGGTGATAGAGACAAAGTACGTTTCTGAGGAATTAAGGAATTTTGAAGCAAGGGTTTTAGAACATTGGGGGGCTCGCTGCTGTTAAGGTTACTTTTAGTCTTTAATAAAACAAACATTAAGGCATTAAGGCGGCCTTGAGTTCCTTGAGGAAGGTCATGCTCTGCGTGTTTCGGGTATCTATCAGTGGGCTGCAAGCCAGTCAGCTAACACCGTCTTAACTTTGTTTAGAACTTTTATTTTCTGTATTTGTTTTTGAAATCATCTTGTTGCAGAGCTTGGTAGTCAAGAGGCTGGTATTTTAGTGTCTTCCTTGCCACTAGCTAGTTATATGACTGTAGGAGAGTCAGTAAGCTCTCTAAATTCTTTCATCTATGATATGAGGTAACTTAAATTCTTTCATCTATGATGTGAGGTAATACCTTGCTGTTTCTCAAAGTTTGATTCATAATGCTCTGTTTCAGAAACACCTGGGCCACTTATTAATGCAGATTTCTGGGGTCCACCCCAAAACAACTGAGTCAGTCTTCCTGTGGTGGAGGCCCAGGAATCTGCATGGTAACAAGTTTCTCCTCAAGCTTTTGGTACTTTATAAAGATGTATTTATTTATTTTAGAGAGAGAGAATGCACACCTTTGTGCTAGTGCATGAGTAGGGGGTGGGGGGCGGAGGGGTAGAGGGAGAGAATCCCCAAGCCGACTCCCCACTGAGCGAGGAGCCTGACCAATGGCTGGATCCCTTGACCTATGAGATCATGATCTGAGCTGAAACCAGGAGTCAGACACTTGGTCCACTGAGCCACCAGGCACTCCAAGCTTTTGATGCTTTTTAAAGGTCAAAAACACTGGAGGAAATAACTTGAGATTTTTTTCTAGTTTTTACGTGTTGTGATTTTAAGTCTCTTTGATGGAGTTGGTGATGATAAGAGTAAAAGGGGAAAAAAAGTCTGTCAAGGTAACTCAGCAAAAGTCTGAAAATTGACCTTGTCTCCAAAGTACTTTTAAAAAACTATGTTTCTTAATGATGACAAGGTATTATTCTAGCTAACGTATATAGTGATGGTTGTAATATATTTCATAATTTATATCTTCAAAGCTAAACCTTCAGAAGGCTTTTCATCAGAGAGTCTACTTTCAGTTCCTGGACAGAAGAATGTAGACTCTTCTCCAGAAACCTCTCCTAGTGTGAGCCCCATGCCACACTCTGCCTCAATTGCCAATCTACAAACTGCTAGCAAACTTATTCTGAGTTCTAGACTGGTCTATAGCCAACCCCTTGATCTCCCAGAAGGAGTTGAAGTAATAAGAGCAACACCTTCCGCAGGTAAGGTAACTTGAAGACTGGGCAGTTGTAGCTCAGAGTAGCCTTCAGTGGGTAAAATGAACGAACCCTCCTGAAATATATGTTATGTGGACAATTGTAATTTTCCAGTAATGATGTACCTGTTTAGAAACATGTCTTTATTGGAAAGTTTCCTATGATAAATGTAATCAGCCTGACAGAAAATGATATGTTTTAATGTGAAGTTTCGTGCCTCCACTATGATTTCCTATAAATAGGAATAATATGACAGTACAATTGCAAAGAACAGATGTGTTCATCTGCAAATCACTGAAGTTTTTTTTTAAGTTAAGGCTGTTCATCCATTTTGTACTAATCACATATTACCTTTATTAAATATGTTTGAGCAGGAGTTGGCAGGTACTGTGGGAAAAATACGTAGGATACAAGATTATAGTTTGGCTAGCCTGAATGGTACTGAGTTTAATAAGGCAGATAAAATCGTTGGGAGGGCAAGTGTATTTAAAATGATCTGTCACTTACAGAACTATAATTAAAGAGTTCCCAGAATAGTATTTTTGGGAAATGAAATTGGGAGGTTCAAGACTGGTGAATGATTTTCAGTATGAGGCTTCTTTTATTCACCCACAAGATAGATTTGAACTCAGAGTTGGAAAGATCACATTAATGGTTTACTCTGGGCTTTTGTGGCAGGTGCAGATCTGGGCCAGTTTTTAGTCTTTCAAAGTATTTGGAAAGTTTGTGATATACCCAGGTTTATCAGAATTGGTAATATAATAAATTATATTTTGCAGAGATTTGTACATGTGTTACTTGACAGTAACACTCCAAGGGAAGTAGTAACATGGTCCCTAATATTTAGAGGAAAAGGTTCAGATGTGGAAGTGGCTTTCCCAGTGTTGCGGAGTTATTGATGGACTAGAACCTGAATCCAGGTCTTCTGACCCCAGTCCTAATCACTGTTACTCCTCACGTTATAGTTGGTAGTTGGTGAGTGGTCTTTGGCAGTCAGGAATAAATATGAGGATTTGAATTAACCTTATTAAAAATGGTGAGACCTAGTAGTCTGTTTAGCTCTCTGAAAACATTTTGATGGTAGGGGCAGATTTAGGGTCTGGATTATTCAGGGGCGGGTTAGGGGAATTTGAACGGGAAACTATAGTGAAGACTTAAGCATCTCTGATGAAAGACATGGCAAGTGGAGACTGAAAGTCCAGTGAAGCACGTGAAGGCTTATGTGAGTTATAACAGGTAACAGATCTAGTGATAACAGGTTGACTTGTTTTATTGTGTTTGAGTTTCATTTTATGGAATAGTCACCTCATTTAAACTTAATCACCTAAAAACCAATTAAGTGATTATTGCTGCATATTTTGATTCCACCAATGGGCTGTTCAAAGCTTATATAGATAATATCTTAGCCAGTGGATGCTTAGTGTAAAGCAGTAGTTAAGGGGTGTTGCAGAATTATAATAAAGAAGCTTATAGTGGCTTTGGATTTATCACATTGTAAAACACTTAAGTTAACATTTTATTTTTTAATTGTTATCCTGTGGTTGTTCATGAATATCTGCTTTTTCTTTTTTAAGGCCATCTGAGTTCTTCTTCAATTTATCCGGTGTGCCTTGCCCCTTATTTAGTGGTTACAACTTGTTCTGACAATAAAGTACGCTTCTGGAAATGTAATATGGAAACCAACCTGCAGTGCCAAAGCAATGAGAAGGAAACTTACCATTGGAGGAGATGGCCCTTGATGAATGATGAAGGAGAAGATAACAGCAGTACAGTGAGCATTGTGGGAAGACCAGTTGCTGTTAGCTGTTCATACACAGGCCGCCTTGCCGTAGCTTACAAACAACCTGTCCACCACAATGGTTTTGTTTCTAAAGAATTTTCCATGCATGTTTGCATCTTTGAATGTGAATCTACGGGAGGATCAGAATGGGTTTTAGAGCAAACAATTCATCTTGATGATTTGGTCAAGGTTGGCAGTGTACTTGATTCGAGGGTCAGTGTTGACAGTAATCTGTTTGTGTACAGCAAATCAGATGCACTTTTGAGCAAGGATAGATACCTTATTCCAAATATCAAACATTTAGTACATTTGGACTGGGTTTCAAAAGAAGATGGCTCCCACATTCTCACAGTGGGGGTTGGTGCTAACATCTTCATGTATGGACGGCTCTCAGGGATTGTCACTGAACAAATCAATAGTAAGGATGGAGTGGCTGTCATTACTTTACCACTAGGTGGTAGTATCAAACAAGGAGTTAGGTCAAGATGGGTTCTTCTTAGATCTATAGACTTAGTGTCTTCTGTGGATGGTACACCTTCGCTGCCTGTTTCTCTCTCCTGGGTGAGAGACGGGATATTGGTGGTGGGCATGGATTGTGAAATGCACGTGTATGCACAGTGGAAGCACGCAGTCAAATTTGGAGACATTGAAGCTGATAGTCCTGATGCAGAAGAGACAGCAATACAAGATCATTCTGCCTTTAAATCTAATATGTTGTCAAGAAAAAGTATTGTTGAAGGCACAGCTATTGCTGATGATGTGTTTTGCTCACCAACTGTGGTTCAGGATGGCGGCTTATTTGAGGCCGCACATGTACTTTCCCCTACTCTCCCTCAGTATCATCCAACTCAGCTGTTAGAATTGATGGATTTAGGGAAAGTTCGAAGGGCTAAAGCTATTCTCTCTCATTTAGTGAAATGCATTGCAGGTGAAGTTGCAATAGTTAGAGATGCTGATGCTGGAGAAGGGACTAAGCGACATCTTTCCCGAACCATTAGCGTAAGTGGCAGTACGGCGAAGGATACGGTCACCATAGGAAAGGACGGCACTCGAGATTATACCGAAATAGATTCTATTCCTCCACTACCATTATATGCACTGCTTGCTGCAGATCAAGATACAACCTACAGAATTTCAGAAGAGAGTACGAAAATACCCCAGAGCTATGAAGATCATACCAAAAGTGAGCCAGAAGATCAGTATTCAGAGCTGTTCCAAATCCAGGATATAACCACAGATGATATAGATTTAGAGCCAGAACAGAGAGAAAACAAATCGAAAGTAATAAATCTTTCTCAGTATGGACCTGCTTACTTTGGCCAAGAACATGCTAGGGTACTTTCAAGTCACCTTATGCACTCAAGTCTACCAGGCCTTACCCGTTTGGAGCAGATGTTCCTCGTGGCTTTGGCTGATACGGTGGCCACCACCAGCACAGAGCTTGACGAAAACAGAGATAAGAGTTACTCAGGTAAATATTCCCACTGAAATTTACAAGGTTACCATGCATAGAACCATTTGTATAATGTATGCAATGACTCACATATTAAGTTGCAGTCTTTCTTGAAACCTTGCTGTGCAAAGAACTCTCTAGTAGACAGTTACTGTTTGTAGACAGTTAAAATCATAATATGATTAATTGTGAAAGAAAAGACCATTGGGATAGGCTATGACTTGCACATATGACCTCATGGATTTGTGATATCTGTGTGCGTTCTCGCATGAGTTTTTATACTAAAAGTTTTGTGTCATTTTAGATCTATGTAGTCTTGTTTTTTCAAACATAGTGACTCCTATGGCTTATTTTAGTTTTTATTTTACTTTTAGTAATAATAGTGGCCCACTTAGATAATTTTACTATTGAACCATGAGGCTTATAGGGACCTCATGAGCTCAATTTGTTTATCTTCCCATTTCTAGATATAATTTTTTTTTTTACAATTACCTAATTTTCTCTGAAACATCTCTTGAGGAAGAGATTTTAATACGTTTTACTATAATGTGTGTCTTGCTTAATTTGCTCTATAACCAGAACATTTTTGGCTGTCTCCTGAAACTAGATTCCATTCTCTTTTATGCAGATAGTTGAAGGTAATGGTGTTGCTTGTAAATGATGGCATTAGCCAAGGAAACTGAAAATTATTGATCATTCATTCATTCAGTAAATATTGTGGAGGAGTGAACAGTTGCTATGTGCCAGGCACTTTATGTACTTTACCATACTTAATTGTCACAACAATCTAGGTAGGTAGCTGTTATTATACTCAATTTTATAGTTGAAGACACTGATCCTTAGGGAGATTAAGTGACATACAAGGTCATGCAGGTAGTAAGTGGCAGAACTGGGGTTCCTATGTGGATACCTCATTGCCTCCCAGCCCCGTACTCTTAATTTTTCACAAGATTTCTAAATTTGAGGGAAAAAGACTGTTCCTCAGAGCTACCTGGAATGTAACTCTTCATATAGATTTATAACCTTATAATATATCCCTAAGTTTTCTCTTTGTAGATTAAAATAGAGACCTCAGAAGCTTTTGCCTGTGACCTATTTTCCAAACATGTTAATTAAAACAAATCCTAATGATTATGAGGTGGTGTATGCAGTAGAGCAAGATTCTCCCCATAATAGTCTTAATTAAGCCTTTGTTGAAAACTTTATAGAGTTTTTCCTCTGAGATATCAAGAAAATAGGCCACAATCCATGAAAAGTGTTTTAAACTTTCTGATTCAGAACTATATGATTGGCAGAGCAGTATCAAAATGGCTCATCCTGTCCACAGTGCCCTTTCATGAGGTGGCTAAGGCAGGAATTAATGTCTCCATTTCACAGGTGGGAAACTGAAGCTCCGAGTTTAAGTATGTTGCATGTCTCAGTCAGTGGATTCTAAGTAAATGAATTCTTCCCAGTGGAATTAAAGGCATTCCTGACTCTGCTTTCTCTCGCACCCCATATTCCAGTCTTTGGACATGTGCTACCAGTTCTCCCATATCCAGGATCCAGTCATTTCTCACCACTTCTACGGCCATTCCAGTCAGATCACTGTCCCCTCCTGCCTGATTATCAACAAAGTCTCCAACACTGCTTAGTTCTTGTCACCTCAGTCTGTTCTCCCGCCTACACCAGTGGCTTGCTATCTCACTTTAGAGTAGAGGCCAGACCCCTATGGAGGTCCCATGTGATCTGTGTTCATTTTCACTGACCTCCTTGTGTCCCAGAAAGCCCCTAGACACATTCCTGTCTCAAGGTCTTCGCACATTTTTTTCCTCTGCGTGGAATGTTCGTTTTCCAAATTTATGCACGGCATGGTTTGAGAATTTAAAACATTTTATTTTCTTTCAGAAAATATTATTTGATTTAACATTCTTAATACTTCCTAAGTGGCAGTTACTGTGCTGTTCAGACTTTTGCATTGCTTTTCTCCAACAGTGGCTATAATTTTAATTAAACTCACCACACTTCATACCTTTGTGCAGCTTTTAAATAGGAGTGAGTTTGTGAAATTAGGTTAAGGTTCAAACTTAGCCTTGTAAAACTAGCCTAGGAAATCGGATTTTAAATCTTTCATAGTACTGTATATCAGTTGAGCTAACCAGACCAGAAAATATTATCTTTTTGCTAATAATAATAAACGAGTGATTTCATTTAATATATGTAATTCCTGTGTTTTAAATCTCTATCTGACTTCATATAGGAAATGTTTCTTTTTTTTTTATTTTTTTTTAAGATTTTATTTATTTATTAGTTAGAGAGAGAGAGAGCAAGCACAGGCAGACAGAGAGGCAGGCAGAGGCAGAGGGAGAAGCAGGCTCCCTGCCGAGCAAGGAGCCCGATGTGGGGCTCGATCCCAGGATGCTGGGATCATGACCTGAGCCGAAGGCAGCCGCTTAACCAACTGAGCCACCCAGGCATCCCTAGGAAATGCTTCTTAAGATTGTACCTAGCTTACTATAGTTAATATATTTTTTATTGGTTTTCAAGATTTCATTTATTATGAGTAGCTGTAAGTACTGTTGTTACCTATATATTTTCCTCATTTTTCATTTGGGAGTTTTAGTATTTACAAATATTTTTTGTAAAGACTTTTTTTAATAAAGATATTCAAGTGTTGAAATAGAAATATACTCAAATACATATTTTGTGTAAATTGTTATTGTTGAATTTAATGCTTATTTCCTAATTTTTTATTGGTTTGTGACCTTTTTCCTGAAACATATTTTCTCTTTGCTTTGCAGGAAGAGACACACTAGATGAGTGTGGTTTGAGATACTTACTAGCTATGCGTTTGCACACATGCCTTTTGACATCGTTGCCTCCTTTATACCGAGTACAGCTACTTCATCAAGGTATTTAACTCCTTGTTTGAAATTTTGGGAGACGTATATTTGGGTAGAATTAGCTAAGTCATTATATGCATTCTTATCATTAGCCTTAAGACCTTCCTGTCACATGGAGCCCACTCACCCTCCTGTGCCTCTTTCAGCTCTATTCTGTGACTTTGGCTCTTTCTCAGTTTCTCAGACTTAATTCACTAAAGTTGCAGTAGTTTAGGAGTAAACCTGGTATGCCTAAGGCCATAAAAGTGGCCTTGAATTTCTTTCACATCTGATATCTTTTTTTTAAAAAAATTATGTGAATTTTGCCTTATGTTTTATTATTTCTGTTTATTTTAATGTAAGCATTATGTTACAAGTCCTGTACTCGCAAGTAAAGCTGATGTTTCGGGAATATGTGCCAGATAGTAATCTAGTAGATTTGCATACTTGTAGCATACTGCCACACACGCTGATTTGATGTGTAAGGATTTATGTGTAAGGATTTAAAAAACTGAAACTAGGGATGCCTGAGTGGCTCAGTTGGTTAAGTGTCTGCCTTTCACTCAGGTCATGATCCCAGAGTCCTGGGATCAAGCCCTGCATCGGGCTCCCTGCTCTTTGGGGAGCCTACTTCTCCCTCTGCCTCTTCCTGCCTCCCTGTCTCTTTCTCTCTGCTGTCTATTGTGAATAAATAAATAAAATCTTTAAAAAAATGAAATAGTGAAAAACTGAAACTATAAAGTGACCTACCCAAGATATAGGGCTATTTATTAATAGGGGTTGGCATTAGAATCCCAGTCCAGTGCAGTTTCATTAGACTATGTTCCTTTTGAATCCAGCTTCCTGGACACAGCCCCATAAATAATGCTTTAGTATTGTAGGAACTAGAATACCAGGCTTTATAATTTGTTGTTCTTACCCATAGCACTTACCCTTCACCCTCATAAATGTTCTTTGAAAATATAATTCTAAACAGCTGTCTGATATTCTATCACGTTTCTAAACTATGTTTCATCTATCTAGTCCTTTATTTGTGAAACAGATTTGGCTGGTTTTCTTTTCTATTTGAATGATCACTGTAATGAATGACCTTATAACTCTGCATACAAATATTCATGTACATATCTGATTATTTCCTCATGTTACCTTTCTAACAGTGGAATTAATGAGTCAGAGGGCTTGAAAGTTCTTATTAACTCTTTTTATTTTTGAGGTAGTTGTTTTAATTTTTAATGTTTCAGTCAACACTTTGTTGCCAGATCGATATTCTAAATTCTGAACATAACTGTATCTTAGTATTTTTTATTCAAGTATAATTATTCAAGTATAATTAATATAAAGTGTACAGGTGTACAATACAATGAATCATCAGTTCTGTACATTTTTCAGTGTTCATGAAGATAAATGTCCTCTTAATCCCTGTCCTCTTTCTCCTGTCTGCCCATCCACCTCCCCTCCGGCAACCACCAGTTTGCTATATTTAAGAGTGAAATTTCTTTTTTTTTTTTTAAAGATTTTATTTATTTATTTGACAGAGATCACAAGTAGGCAGAGAAGCAGGCAGAGAGAGAGGAGGAAGCAGGATCCCTGCTGAGCAGAGAGCCTGATGCGGGGCTCAATCCCAGGACTCTGGGATCATGACCTGAGCGGAAGGCAGAGGCTTTAACTCACTGAGCCACCCAGGTGCCCCAAGAGTGAAATTTCTTAACGCTTGATGAGTATTGCCCCAGACAGAAACACTGTACTCATTTACATTCCTGGAAACAGTGTTTGATGGTTCTAAAACTTAATCCATTGTGGACTTGATATTATCATTTTAAACAATCTGTGCCATTTGGTTAGGTTTAAAAAAATGGTATCTAGAGGTTCTTTTACACTTTAGTTTTAAATAATTGATGGTACCGAATCACTTAATGACAATTGTGGAATTGAAAATTCCATTTTCCCTTTGATATAGTTAAAGCACTTTGGACATAAGTGACTGCTATTATAAGTGATGATTTTAGGAACAGTTTTCAGGGGAAAAGTTTAGTAGATGGGATACAGATAGAAAGGCTAAGAAGAACAGATGAAAACTGCAAAGGAATATCCTGTTACTGGTAGGCAAAAAATAAATAAATAAATAAATAAATATCTGTTGGTGTCCCTGTGCTGCTGCTGCTGCTGCTGCTGCTGCTGCTTCTTCTTCTTTTCTTCTTTTTTTTTTTTTGAAGATTTTATTTATTTATTTGACAGAAATCACAAGTAGGCAGAGAGGCAGGAGTGGCGGGGGGGGCAGGAAGCAGGCTCCCTGATGAGCAGAGAGCCCAGTGCAGGGGTTCAATCCCAAGATCCTGAGATCATGACCTGAGCTAAAGGCAGAGGCTTAACCTGCTGAGCCACCCAGGTGCCCTGTTCTTTTTTTCTTTATATATATATATATATATATTTTTTTTTTTTTGGTATTAAGCTATGGAGCAGGTCACCTTAAACTCTGTAGTTACATTTTTTTTAATCTGTAAAATAGGGGGCTGATATAAATCCTTGTATCTCAAATCAGGGTGTGTGGCAGTACGCTACAAGTATGCAAATCTACTGGATTATCTGGCACATATTCCTGAAACATCAGCTTTACTTGTGAGTATATGACTTACAATGCAATGCTTATATTAAAATAAACATAAATAGTTAGGCTTCCAAATACATTCACTGCTCTTTTAATCTTCTGAACCCAATTCCCCTGACATACCTGTTTGTTTTCTGTTTCTGCTTAATCATACCAAAAATTTAATTAATCATATTTCATTTAAGGGTATAGAATGTAACATTTTATATTATTCTCTATATTATAAATGTGCTGTTAGCAAAGGTGTACTGTGTACATTGATATGTAATAGCAACTTCTAAAGCAAAGTGTTAGTTATTTGATGTAGTGATTATTTCTTAAATAAGGCAAAGATTTAAAAATTAATCTGCTTTTTAGGTTATGAAAAACTACAAATTGGTGTTAGTAAATTTTGAGCATTTTCCTTTAAATTTGTGGTGGCAGTCAAGGCTTATTGCACTGATTTTTTTTTTTTATGCTCTGATTTCAGGCACAGTTGTATAGAAATGTTAGCAATGGGAAATTTAAAAAACTTAAGATTATTATTCAAAATGGTCTTAATAGTTTTTTCTTTTATGCCTTCTAAAGGAATTGTTGTGAAACAGTAATGATTAGAAAATCTTTAAACTACATTGGAAGTCTATATAGTAGTTGTTAATGAAAAAATTATATGTAGTAATACTGATGGTCTTCTAGCATTGAGAAGCCTGTGCTGTAATGTGACTATCATTGACTTCAGACATGAGGTCCAAAATGGGTCCATACAGATGGCTACTTTGAACAGTCTGGCCTCTTTTCTAGTATATGTGCTGCCGAAGCGAGCACTCTGGCCTCTTTTCTAGTCTCCTCTGGCTACTTCCTGGCATTTCCACTATCTGTTATCAATTTGTGTGTGTCGTTTCCCTCATGTTTCCTCTCCACCTGCTCTAAGTGGAACAAAGTGTTATCTGTAGTTAAACTGTTGATAAACTCCCTTGTACTTCCAAGTGTGATGGCATTGCCTCTAAATACAGCCAAGATCCCTGTCAGTCTTCTACCAGGACACAAAGAATTTGCCATATACCATCAGTATTAGGCAGCTTTGAACTACTTTTAACCGAGATGCCAAAGGCAGAGGAATGTTGTCTCCTGGCTGTTGTTATTCCCTGCAACTGTCTTGAAGGTTAGACCTTACTGTGAAATGATATTTAGCTCCTTGGCCAGAGGGATGAATGGGGCAGTTTTCAATATTCAGTGCTGAAGGATATGGTCTGCATTGCTGTGAAAAAATACCCAAGGACACAGGCCAAGATATTTTGACTTGACCAGAGGTTTCACTGTTGATAAGTTTGGTGTGTGTACGTATAAATGACTCAATGTTCAAATATCTTTCCAGTGATTAAGTTTTAGTGTCTCTGTTTTTACAGAGAAAAAAAGTAAATACTTTGGAAAAAAGAGATTTTTTGGTTTTGTGTGTTCTGCCAGAAGCTTGTAGTGTAAAATCCTTGAATGATAACTTTCTTTTACTCTTTTTTTTTCTCCTTGAAAATTCTTTCCAGAATGAATGAATAAATACATGACTATATGAAAAATTGTTCTGTTCTTTTTGGTAGAGTTCTGAGAAGGTTGTTATTTTGTATTTCTAATTTAGGTGTGTCTACCTGCCATTTCGCCTGGGCTTTTCATTCTGAGGCTGAAGAAGAACTGATAAATATGATTCCGGCAATTCAGAGAGGGGACCCTCAGTGGTCTGAGTTAAGAGCTATGGGAATAGGTTGGTGGGTCAGGAATATTAACACCCTTCGAAGATGCATTGAAAAGGTAACTTTACTTCATTGGAAGCTCAAGTTAAAAAAAATCTTTAAAGGATAAAAGATAATATCTTCCAGAAAATCTGTAGTGGGGAATTAGTTTGCACATCTTGAGGTCTTGAGCATTTCTTAAATAATAATTTTTGGAGATTCCAAAAACTCAACCTTTATAAAATGCCCGTGTAGTATATCAATTGTCTTTTGCCATATATACTGAGTTTATAATATTTATGGAGTTGCATATTTTTTTGCTATCAGTTGAAGTATGTCAACTAGTTGGAAAAAATTCAAAAATCCTTTTTTTAAATAACTTGAAGTTTGCAATGGATATGAAAAGTACAGCACAGGGAATATAGTCATTAAGATTATAATAGCATTATATTGTGACAGATGGTGACTGCATTTACTGTGGTGAGCATTGTATAATGTATAGTATTGTTGAATCACTGTTACACACCTGAAACTGCTTTAACACTGTATGTTGATTGTATTTCAATACCAATATTTACAAAATAAAAATACAAAAATCTAAATTTAGAAAACAAACTTCAGTTCTTATCAGATAGGTACATTATAGATACAAAAATTATTTTTATATAAAGGATTCTCCATATGGCTGGGTTAATAAATAGCAAAACTTCCTCTGTACACTTAAAATACCATTCGATACAAGATTTTGATTTGTGTGCACTTGAAGAATGTATCTATGGCAGCAAATTAAACATGCTGTGAAATTTTTTATGACAGGCTTTTGGAATTTGTTTCCTGGTAGATTCCCTTGAGAAAAATTTGTTCAATAATTTGTTAGTAGAAGCTGAAAATTCCTTCAGCGTTGCAGAAACAAACCGTTATTGAGCACCTACTGTGTGCCAGGTTGGTGCTAGTTGCTCTTCACAACTTACTTCATATAATCATCTTACTGGCCCTGCTGGCCATCTCCATTTCCACCTGATGGACTAGGGCTGGAGAGGTGAGGTAACCCGCCCAAGCTCCTGGCATTTGTAAGTGTTAGGCTGAGTCTGTGCCTGTTCTACTCTACTGGGGTTAGAAAGGTGGAATTCTCATTATTTACTTGTAGGAGCTCATCGAAATTCCCAGAAGTACAATTAATGATACTACATTTGTAAAGGACATATTTATTTCTCCCAAGAGAAATTCATTCCTCACAGTAGTAGTCATCAGATTTTATTGTCAGAAGAATCAGCTGGCAAACTCACTTAAAATGCATATCCTCCAGGCTAGTTTTCATTTGGTAGGTTGGGCGTAGCTAGGGATGTGTGGTCTTCATCTCAGCATCCCGAGATTCTGGTGTTCATTGTGGCCCTCAGGTCAGTTTGAAACGTGAGCATAGAAGTGTCATTTTCCTTTTACATGCCTAGTTGACAATAAGATAATCAGTGTTTCTCTCCTCAAAATAGGCACAAATGTAAGAAGGAATTTATTCTCATACCAACCAAATAATGTAGCTTCTGGTGTATAGGGAAAGTTAATTGTTACAGCGTGTAAATGACACAGTATCTACATTAAATTTTTTATATTCTAAAGCAATGGAAAAAAGAGAACATATTTTCTCTGAAATGTTTTAAATTTTGGCTACAAAGATCTCCTTAATTTCTTGTCAACAATCCGTTGTGTCATATAATTATTTCTGATATGTAAATAGGATTTAATTCCACAAGAAATGTATCTCTTAAAATTGCATCAAAGGGATACATGCATTTTTTGCCTTGAGATATATATTATAAATCCTTAGTGAAACATGAATAAAAATTTCTCTAAAAATTATTAAATGTCAAAATACTAAGTTAAATTATTGAAGGCAGACAAAATATTAAAAAAGAGAAATAAACAGGTATTGAGAATACAGCATTTTCATGATGCAGTTTCCCCATCTCCCATTCCTTGGTAATTTTCTGCTTTACCACTAGTCACTGTGAACTCAAAACATCTGTTGTTTTTTATTGTTTTATCTCTCAGCTTAGTGATTTGCAGAAGTTATCTAAGTGTCCTTGAAAAATTAAGATACTGTCTGTATGGTGATTGTGTTCAAAACAGTATAATTATGTATAATAATGTTATTGGCTTAATTTTTAAACTTAACACTGAGTTGATTGGTTCTGCATGAATTCAGCAACTTTGGCTATAAGCTCTGAGAAGATTAATGAATCATGTGCTCATTAAGACACTTTATCATGGAATTTCTAAGAATTGAAATTTGTAAGCTCTTGAAAATAACGGAGCTTCAACCTTCTATGCTCATTACATGCCGGAAAGAAGGTGTCAGTCTTTAGAATAGTCAAAATTTGATTGGAAAAATACCAGAAAGGAATGTTTCTGTGTGTATATAATTGATATTTATTCACAGATGTATCAGTATGAGTTGAGAGAGCTTTAAATTGTGAAATCACATTGACTATGGAAGTTAGCATTTTAGCTTTTACAAAACATTAAGAAATATAACATTTAATTTTCAAGAAAAAAGTCACATCTTTTGAATATTCTGCCTTCTTTTTTGTTTCATGTGCTAGACAGTTTTATTATTACCTGGGTTCTAATACCTTTTCCACCCCTTACTGTGTGTAGGCAGTTCACTTAGCCTCTCTGTGTCTCCATTGCTGCCTTTGTAAAATGGGGATAATCCTCATGGATTGTGGTAATTTAATAAGATAAATAAAAGGCACTTAGACTGGTGCCTGGTACGTGGAAGTAATTAGTAAATTGCTAGTTGCTATTATTATTTTTATTATAATTACTGGCATACAAATGATTGTCTCTCAGAGCTACTGGAGATTGTGGAATAGAGCCAGTTTTTCTCATCTCCATGGTTACTATCAGTGATGTAAGTGCAGGGAAGCATTTATTGTTGGTTAATTGGTTGTAATTCTTTTATCAAATAGTTAATTTAATAGATTGTTTTATTTACCACTTAGGTTGCCAAAGCTTCTTTCCAGAGGAACAGTGATGCCTTGGACGCTGCGCTGTTCTACCTTTCCATGAAGAAGAAAGCAGTAGTGTGGGGTCTGTTTAGGTAAGTTCCCTCAACAATGAACATGATTTACTGGAATGAAGATTATGCTGCAGATATTCTGATGCCAGTGCTTTTGGAAGTACTTAGATACATGAGTGTGATCGGATCAGCTTACTTTTCTGTATCCTGGTTCCTTTATCTGCAAAAAATGGGTATAATACTGGTTCAGCTTAACCTAAAGGGTGGGATATTGTTTAAAAAAAAGTTGATAAAAGCATTTTGAAAAGTAAACAGTGTGTCCTGTTTATGTATATGCAAGGAGTTTGAGCTTTCCTTACTACAAGTGAAGAGAAGCTTGGTAAGAGATACCTATTACTGAAGTTATTTTAGATGGATGTTTGAGGTTATTTTCACATGTTCTGCAAAAGATTCAAAATATTTTAGATTTCCCTTAACCACTGATACTTGTGTTCTTGTTTCCAGATCACAGCATGATGAAAAGATGACAACATTTTTTAGCCACAACTTTAATGAAGATAGGTGGCGTAAAGCTGCTTTGAAAAATGCTTTCTCTTTACTTGGAAAACAACGCTTTGAACAATCTGCTGCTTTTTTCTTGTTAGCTGGTTCATTGAAAGATGCCATTGAGGTACAAATAAGAAAACATGCTGTGAGATACTTGTAGGAGATTGAAAACCTGAAGACGTTATAGAGTAGACTGATTTTCTTTCTTTCTTTCTTTCTTCCTTTCTTTTTTAGTTTGTAATACTGAAATTTATTTTACTACTTGGATTATAAATTAAATTTTTAAAAACATTTTATTTGTTCATTTGACAGATCGCAAGTAGACAGGCAGGCAGAGAGAGAGGGAAAAGCAGGCTTCCCACTGAACAGAGAGCCCGATGTGGGGCACAATCCCAGGACCCTGAGATCATGACCTGAGCCGAGGGCAGAGGCTTAACCCACTGAGCCACCCAGGCGCGCCTAAATTAAATTTTTTTAAATCAGAAAACTTGTGTGTAATAAATTAGGTTACAGATTTGTAAAGTTCATTATAATGTAATTCTACATACTGAATTGCCTTTTTAAAAAAAAATTTATATATTTATTTTGAGAGAGAGAGCGAGTAAGAGAGAGCATGAGAGGGTAGAAGGTCAGAGGAAGAAGCAGACTCCCTGTGGAGCTGGGAGCCCGATGTGGGACTCAGTCCAAGGACTTCAGGATCATGACCTGAGCCAAAGGCAGTCGCTTACGGGACTGAGCCACCCAGGTGCCCTGAATTGCCTTTTTAAAAAAAAAATTATGTTCAGTTAGATTGTAATTTTTTGTCCTATGTTTGTAAAGAGAGAATACAGAGAACTGAAATAGTGGTGTAGTGATAAATGAAATTCAATTCAGGTGTGAAACATAAACAAAAATTTTTATATAGAGAATATTGCATTTCAAGTATATATGTATCACAAAATGACTCATGAATATTTTCTTCCTAGCCGTCTTATGATTCCGAACTGTTTGAGGGGTGTATAGGTCACAACCTCCTCCTCTGGGGTAGATAGGCAGCTACTTTAAGTTCTTTTTTTTTTCTAAATGAAATTCATAGATAAGGAACTGAAATTGCTATTTGCATTGTTTTGTAATGTAGTTGTGTTAGGTATTGAAAAATGAATGAAGAGGTAAAACTGCATTTTTTTTAAAGATTTTATTTATTCATTTGAGAGACAGAGATCACAAGCAGGCAGAGAGGCAGGCAGAGAGAGAGAAGGGAGCAGGCTCCCCGCTGAGCGGAGAGCCCGATGTGGGCCTTGATCCCAGGACCCTGGGATCACGACCTGAGCCGAAGGCAGAGGCTTTAACCCACTGAGCCACCCAGGTGCCCCTAAAACTGCAGTTTTTGATACATACACCTGGCAGTTGATTATGAGAGAAGTTATGGGGGCACCTGGGTCGCCCAGCTGGTTGAGCGTCCGGCTCTTGATTTAGGTCCAGGTCATGATCTCAGGGTCCTGAGATCGAGCCCCACGACAGGCTCCATGATCAGTGGACAGTCAGCTTAAGATTGTCCTCCCTCTGACCCTTCTCCCCCTCTCCCTGATTGCTTATTCTCGCTCATAAATAAATAAATCTTTAAGAAAGAGAGAGAGGGGCGCCTGGGTGGCTCAGTGGGTTAAAGCCTCTGCCTTCGGCTCAGGTCATGATCTCAGGTCCTGGGATCGAGCCCCATATCGGGCTCTCTGCTCAGCATTGAGCCTGCTTCCTCCTCTCTCTGCCTGCTTGTGATCTCTGTCAAATAAATAAATAAAATCTTAAAAAAAAAAAGAAATTATGAATGTACGAATGTTACTGTTTATTTATGAGATCTTCCCCCTAAGATACTTACTGTCATTATGAACAATCCATACCAGTGAGGGAAAAATAGAAATAACTGGAAGGAACACATGATAGAAGAAATAGGAAATATCCAACAAAAAGAAATTCTCCACATTTAGAATTAGTCACATTTTCAAAAATTATCTCTGGTGTATGATTTTTTAAAATAACGAATATTTATGATTTTGAAATAGGAAGTTTAGCCTTGAAGGTAATCAGGAGAAGAAGAGAAATGTTGATTGAGAGATGCTTTTATTGCCTGAATGACCTCAAATTTTCTATAGGAGTAATTACATTAGAATATAAATTAGAGTAAAAATAGAATATATGGCTTTATTTCATATGTTGTTACTTAATTAGGAAGGTTCTTTTAAATAGTAATAGTTATGTTTATGTGGACATGTATTTGGGAATTAAGAGGAACTGATATATACAAACTCAAATGTCATAAGTATATTTAATTTTAAATTAGTACTATTAATTTAAATTGACCTAAGTCTGAGGTGATGTTGATATTTGTCTTATGCTTATTTTATAAATGATCTTTCTAGGCCAGAAGCTGCTAAGTTCTAGTTTCTTATTCTTTTTATAGCTATTCTTTAATCTCCTATCAAGTAGTCATTTGCTTGACTTACTGTCTCAACCTCTGCACCCCTCCCACCACTATAAGAATATAAATGGTAGATTTTAGGATATCAAGTAATTATCATTAAATAAGTATTTCTTAATATTTGAATTTACAGGTATGTCTTGAAAAAATGGAAGATATTCAGCTAGCCATGGTTATTGCCCGTTTGTATGAATCTGAATTTGAGACGTCATCCACTTATATATCCATCCTAAATCAGAAGATTCTGGGTTGCCAAAAGGATGGCTCAGGATTTGATTGCAAAAGATTACATCCTGATCCTTTCCTGCGTAGTCTTGCCTATTGGGTAATGAAAGATTATACCCGAGCTTTGGACACATTATTGGAGCAAACCCCAAAGGAGGAGGATGAACATCAAGGTAGGACATTTGTGGGGTTTTTTTTTAGGATTTTAATTAATTAATTAATTAATTTGACAGACAGAAATCACAAGTAGGCAGAGAGAGAGAGGGAGACACAAGCTCCCTGCCGAGCAGAGAGCCTGATATGGGGCTCAGTCCCAGGACCCTGGGATCATGACCTGAGCCGAAGACAGAGGCTTTAACCCACTGAGCCACTCAGGCACCCCTAGGATTTTATTTTTAAGTGATTTCTATACCCAGGGTGGGGTTCACACATATGAAAAGAGTCATATGCTCTACCGACTGATCCAGCCAAACACCCCTCTTTTTCTTTAAGAGAAGGCTGTTTCTGAACTTCAATGTTTATTTAGAAAAAAATATATGAAACAAAAACCAGTTATATTGAACTGAAGCATACATGATGTTTACATGTTGTATCACTCTTTCCATATAATCACACAGTTGGTGTTGTGTTGTTTTGTTTTGTTTTGTTTCTTAAGTGGAAATTTTGGCTGTTGCATACACTGGTTTAGTGCATGGACCTTTATTCTTGTGTGATAAGCTTTCTTTACTTCTAGTTATCCCAAATAAATTAGATTTTTTTGAAGCGTTTGGAGGGCATTTATTAGCACTCTTTGCAATAATTTTTTAAAAATGAAACATTCTAAGTGTTTGTCAATAGAACAGTTAAATGAATTATAGTGTATCCATACTACAGAAATAACATGCCATTAGAAATGAGGCAGATCGCTGTGTCAAAATGTGCTGTAGTATTAAGTGAAACAAGTGAGATGCAGATGATTCTTGTTGCATTTTATTTACATACACATGTCGCAATCATGTGTGTGTGTTTAGCTACCTGGTCTAGTCTCCTTCTTCCTCTCCCTTTGTTGTTGTCTGGAATAAATCAAAAGAAACTGAATACAGGGGCACTTGGGTGGCTCAGTCAGTTAAGTGCTCAGATCGTGACCTCGGGGTTGTGGGCTCCAACCCTGTGCTGGCCTCAGTGCTGCTTAAGATTCTCTGTCTTTCCTCCAGCCCCCTCCCGACTCATGCTCATTCTTGCTCTCTCTTAAGAAAAATAAAAAAGAAACTGAATACTGGTTATGGGTTACCTTTGGAGAATAGGAGATTCAGGCTTTTACTTTGCATTTTTTCCTTGCTAAGTTATAACTGGATGATGAGTATTAGTACTTGGAGGGCACTTGTGATAAACCCTGGGTGTTATATGTAAGTGATGAATCACTGAATTCTACTCCTGAAACCAGTATTACCCTATATGTTAACTAGAATTAAATAAAAACCTGAAAAAAAATGTTTGTTTTGTATTATTTTTAAATGCCAAAAAACCCTACATGGATAAAGAGATTAGGGACCCATTTTTTACATTCTTCTTTATAAAGAAGAAATATTTTAATAAATGGTATTAAAAATTTTAGAGGAAAGATATTAAACCTTTAGAAGAAAAATAAGTATCTGAGTTTCCCAGGTAATTTTAATAAAATGTGCACTTTTTTATAGAAGGAAGGTTCTTTTTATTTCTGTTTTCTAGGTTAATTTTTAAAAATGTGTTATTGTGGAAACTGCAAATATATGTAAAAGAGTGAATAATATATACTGAAAGTCTGTGAATCTGTCACCCAACTTCAGTAGCTATCAATTAAGACCTACTTTGTGTCATATATACACCATCCTTTTTAACCTCCTCCCATTCTCAACATAGACTTATTTTGAAGCAGATTCCAGCATATCATTTCTTTTGTAAATATTTCAAAATAAGTCTCCAAAAAGTAAGGACTCTTAAAACAACACATGTCACTGTAACAAAATTTGATTAATAATCATGAAATGGGCAATGCTCAGATTTTCCTGGTTGTCTCATAAAATCTTATACAATTAATTTGTTTGAATCAAGATTCAGATGAGGCATATATTTACGATGGGTTGAGGTGCCTCTTTTATCTATTTTGTTTTATTTTCTTTTAAAATTGTATTGATATTATTTGAGAGCACAAGCAGGGGGGTGGGGTAGAGGGAGAAGCAGACTCCCCACTGAACAGGGAACCCTGCATGGGACTCAATCCCAGGATCATGACCTGAGCTGAAAGTAGGCGCTTAACCGATGGAGCCACCCAGGCGCCCTCTTTTGTCTACTTTAATCCAGTTTTTCCTTCTTCCTTTTTCTTGTGTGTAATACATTTGTTAAAGAAGTCAGACTGTTTACTTTGTGGTTTCTCACTTTTTAGAATTTGTTGGTTTTATCCCTTTTATGTCACTTCATGTGTTTCCCCCCATGTTCTCTATATGTCCTATAAATTGGTAATTAAAATTCTAGATGCTTTTATTAGGTTTTTGGCAGAAATATTTTATGGTGGTGTGGAGTACTTCTATCAGGGAACACATATTGTTTGCTTGTTTTGCTTTTTGTTGCATTAACAGCCATCAGTTATCACTGCATAGATCCTTTATTTCATTAATGTTTTAAAATGATGATATTCTAATTGTGTCATTTTATTCTTCCTTTATGAGTTGGAACACTTCTCTAGAAGTACAGTCTCCCTTAGCTCTTTGATTACTCTGAAATCCAGTAGTATACATAGTGAAGGGAACATAAATGTTTGATTCTTTCTCTTTACCAGTTTTCAAAATAATAATTTGGTTCACTAACATACTACAAAGGCAACTAATTAGCTTTTATATTTATTTGAGTTATTTGAGCTCACAGATCTAGATAGATTTGTATTTGAATCCATTGTGGTTTATTATTGTGGATGCTCAAGATTATCTCACTTTTAACCAGTGGGAGCCTCTACAAGTTCTTGAATCCTTTTGATGTTATTCCTTGATAGTTTCTTTGCTTTCTGTTAGGGGATGATGTTTTAGGCTCCTCTTGTACATCTCATGCCCCAGGCCTGGAAATGGCCATTCTCTCTAAGAATCTTGGTCCTTTGAATGGGGAATAATAGAGACTATAGCCTGGGCACACAGATCCTCATTTGCTGTCGGTTTGGTCATTCTGTCTAGGCTGTTTCCATGAATGGAGCCAGGATTTTTTTTTTTAATCTGAGAATTTATGAGTTCACATTGAAATTTTAATTTCAGTATAGATTATAGATTTCTTTTTGAATTTCATATTTGTCTCTTAAAATGAAAAGCTTGAATTCTCATAGCCTTAACATATTTATTTTATATGTATGATAGGTTCAGAATAATGATACGAAAATTTTTCATAGCAACAGAATTACTGAGGACAGTTTAAGCTGTGATTTTTGTTTTTATGGTATATCCTAGTACGGATTTGCAACCAAATTACTTACTCTAAAGTCACTTTATAGTACCTCTTTGTGTGGTTATGTAACCATCTTGACATACAGAATCGCTTATTTAATTTTGCTGTTGCTTATTTGTGATTTTTTCAAATTTAATTTTTCTGTTAAAATTATATAAAATCAGGAGCGCCTGGGTGGCTCAGTGGGTTAAAGCCTCTGCCTTAGGCTCAGGTCATGATTCCAGGGTCCTGGGATGGAGCCCCGCATCAGTCTCTCTCAGTGGGGAGCCTGCTTCCTCCTCTCTCTCTGCCTGCCTCTCTGCCTACTTGTGATCTCTGTCTGTCAAATAAATAAAATCTTTAAAAAGAAAATTATATAAAATATTGACATGGCTTTGAAATAAAATATATAAAACCATGGTATTTTCAGGGAGATTTAGCTTCTTTCCATTCCTATTGGAATCTGACCTCTTCATTCCTATTCTCCCTCCCTTTTTAGGGAACCAGCTAAACATATTTTTGGGGGGTGTTTTCTTTCCATTTAAAAAATAGAAGCAATATTAAAAATAAACATATAAGTAATATTTAAGTATCCTTTATTTTGAGGAAATGCTGTCATATTTATTCTTTTGTAATGTAAGTACAAATTAACATAATACCTTGTGATTGTATGTTTTACTTCCGTAGTTATCATCAAATCGTGTAACCCAGTGGTGTTTAGTTTCTACAACTACCTTCGAACGCATCCTTTGCTTATTCGAAGAAACCTTGCCTCCCCTGAAGGAACTTTGGCAACCTTAGGTCTAAAAACTGAAAAAAACTTTGTTGATAAAATTAACCTTATAGAAAGGAAATTATTCTTTACCACCGCCAATGCTCATTTCAAAGTTGGATGCCCTGTTCTAGCCTTGGAGGTACTTTCCAAAATTCCAAAAGTTACCAAAATATCTGCCTTACCTTCGAAAAAAGGTCAGTCTGACTCGATTCCTAAAAAGATGGATGGTGAGTTTTCAGAATCAAAGACTATGAGCGATGACGGTGGACGTTCTGGCATTGACTGGTCTGATGTAACTTCATCACAGTTTGACTGGAGCCAGCCAATAGTAAAAGTGGATGAGGAGCCTCTTAGTCTTGACTGGGGTGAAGAGCATGATAGTGCCTTAGAAGAAGAGGAAGAAGATGCTGCTGGTTTAATAATGAGAAGTGCAGATGCCAGGGAAACAGACAGACAAGATCAGAAAGCCTCAGACCCTAATGTATTACTGACTCCTCAGGAAGAGGACTGTCTGGAAGGTGATACTGAAGTTGATGTGATTGCTGAGCAATTAAAATTCAGAGCTTGTTTAAAGATCCTTATGACTGAGCTAAGAACACTGGCTACAGGTTATGAAGTAGATGGTGGAAAACTCAGATTTCAGCTCTATAACTGGCTTGAAAAGGAAATCGCTGCCTTGCACGAGATATGTAACCATGAATCAGTTATTAAAGAATATGCCAGGAAAACACATCCCAAGGTAGAGAGCGATCTTCTGGACCAGGAAGAGATGATGGACAAACCAGATATAGGTTCTTATGAGCGCCACCAAATAGAAAGACGGAGATTGCAGGCAAAACGGGAACATGCAGAAAGACGAAAGTTGTGGTTACAGAAAAACCAAGATCTCCTGAGAGTGTTTCTTAGTTACTGTAGCCTTCATGGGGCCCAGGGTGGTGGTCTGGCCTCGGTGAGGATGGAACTCAAATTTTTGCTACAAGAATCACAGCAGGTATGAACTTCACTCTCGTTTTCAATCTTGGTTATTTTAATGGCTCTTTATACCAGTTAGCCTAAATATGTCTAGCCCCTTGGTTCGTAGGAGGAGGATGTTTATGCTCTGCATGGGTCTGTGGAGATCAGAGCTTTAGTGATTGTGAGTAGGCGTAACAGTTGAGAGCACAGCTGTGTCCTACTCATCTTTCTATCTTCTGCATCTCGCAGAGCAACTGGTACAGGTTGGGTGCTCAATAAATTTTCGTAGAATGAGTGAATAAATACATACAGCTTTTATTCAGTTGTTCATCACCATTATTTTTATCATGTAACTACTAACTGATTTTTTTCTCCATTTTAACTGCTCTGAAAAAAAAAACAATCCACTGTAACCCACAGGAGACCACAGTGAAGCAACTCCAGTCTCCACTTCCGTTGCCCACCACCCTACCTCTGCTTTCAGCAAGTATTGCTTCGACAAAAACAGTCATAGCTAACCCTGTATTATACCTAAATAATCACATCCACGATATACTTTACACTATTGTTCAGATGAAAACACCACCTCATCCCAGTGTTGGAGATGTGAAGGTAATGTAAAGTTTATGATTGGTTGATACTGTATACACTGAGAAGGTAAATACGTTAAACTTGTCTTCTGGTTTGAACTTGGAGGAAGTTTCTTAAAGTGCTCCTCATCTTCTACTTCCCCAGTCCTGGGCAGTGGAAGACTTTATGGAAAAGTAATTTGAGACAGGCAAATACTTTTTGATTATCAAGTTTTCTAGACCATATTCTTGCCTTTTAATATTCCTTTAAATCCTCCATTTCCCTTAAATGAACCATTAATTTAGAAATGTTAATGACTGTGTGCCAGGATATTATGAGAATATAAGCTCAGGGAGTATCTTTGGCAGAACCGTGACTGATCAGAAATATCCCAGAGAAAGTATCCTCACTACTATTTCCGTGACGACTGTGTGTGTTGGAGGCTCTGCTGTATTAGGGGCCTTTGACAGACTTACTACCCTCAAATGAAACCCCATACCCTGTGCTGAAAACTCAAGAACAGGTAGATTCGAAGAAAACACTAGGAAGCTTGGCAGGATTTGGAACTGATCAGACTACCTCTGTGCTAGCCTGGGTGTATTGGTGCTAAACTTTTCCAATTCCAGTGGCTGATGTCATTTCCGGTCCCCAACATTTTTGGGTCTTACTTCTCTTGTTTAAAAGGCACATTTGACCTCTGGTAGTGCATTCTTCTGAAGGACACCCAATTTACTGGTTACATCAGCCTATTAGAGACTTCTAATCCATAGCGTGAATTAATCTGTATTAGTGTTTTAGCAGAGATTACTTAAATTATTTGTTAGGTGAATATGGACACTTGGAAAAGGCATTAAATGCATATAAATTCTAAGTAAACATTTCCAGCTCCTAGAAATTTGGATAAGGCTTTCAAAGAGGATGAAACTATTTCTAAGGTCCCATAAAATTTAAGACTTTATGAGTCTGAAAATGTTGATTCAGTATGTTTATTTTTTAGGATGTAGTTTTTATACTGATAATTTTTAAACTTTCTGAATTTAAAATTCTAAGAGTATGCACTAGTTATAAGTACTGAGTAAACTACTTGCTCTCTGAAAAATCAGCCATTTCACACAGTGATTGATATATCTAAACATTTAATTCAATCTTAGTGATAGGATCAAGTATTTATTTTCATCAAGGGAAATTTTATAAGGCAGTTGAAGTAAAAGCTCACAAAATTGTGTACTGTTTTGGTTCTGCTTTTTTGGAATATTAATCTTTAAGCTAACCATTACCAGGTAGAGCAGTCCCAGTAATAGATGAATGTTGGCATTTTGCTTAGGCTCACAGTGAGTAAATATTTGATATAGATTTGTCTGAATCAGTTAGCTTTGTTGTGGGCATGCATATTTAGGTGGGTGAGTGTTATTTTAGAAGGTTTAAAATAGAGTTAATAGTCTAGGATCTAGTCTTATTTATGATATTGCTAGTTTGCTGGGTATTTTCTAATAGGTAAGGTATTACTGTTATATAGAAATGTCCGTATGAAACGTAATTGTGGCTGTTTGGTTTCAGGTGCACACACTTCACTCACTAGCAGCATCACTTTCTGCATCAATTTACCAGGCATTATGTGACAGTCATAGCTACAGGTAAAAAAAAAAAATCATGCTAAGTTATTAATACAGCAAAAGCATTCAACTGTGCTAGAGTTATATCGAAGTTCTCTTTCCTAGGGATGGAAAAATCCTCACATATGACTGCCATTGGGATGCCTGGGTGGCTCAGTCATTTGAGGGTCTGCCTTGGGCTCGGGTCATGATCTCAGGATCCTGGGATTGAGTCCCCCGTCAGTCTCCTTGCTCAGTGAAGAGCCTCCTTCTCCCTCTGCCTGCTACTCCCCCTACTTGGGCTGTCTCTCTCTCTTTGACAATAAATAGGTAGTTTAAAAAACAAAATATGACTGCCATGTATACTCTAATAGGTGAGAGAGAATAAGAAATAAAATAACTTTGTTTAATTTAGCTGTCACCTGGGCACCTGGGTGACTCAGTGGGTCAAGCCTCTGCCTTCAGCTCAGGTCATGACCTCAGGGTCCTGGGATAGAGCCCTGAAACGGGCTCTCTGTTCTGCAGGGAGCCTGCTTCCCCCTCCCCCTGTGCCTGCCTCTCTGCCTACTTGTGATCTCTCTCTGTCAAATAAATAAATAAAATCTTAAAAAAAAATTTAGCTGTCACCTAGCAACAACAGAGGCATATAGAAAATTACAAATAGGGGCGCCTGGGTGGCTCAGTAGGTTGAAGCCTCTGCCTTCTGCTCGGGTCGTGGTCCCAGGGTCCTGGGATCAAGTCCCACATCAGGCTCTCTGCTCAACAGGGAGCCTGCTTCTCTCCTCTCTCTCTGTCTGCCTCTCTGCCTGCTTGTGATTTCTGTCTGTCAAATAAATAAATAAATAAAATCTTAAAAAAAAAAAAAAGAAAATTACAAATAGTAAATGGCAATTATCATCATCACTGTCTTTTTTGATTTTAAAAGAATTTTTTCTCTTCAAAATAATTTATAACATGAAGTTTTCTAATTTTTTTCCCTTAAGAACCATTTCTTTTAGAATTGGATTAGCTCCTATTTGTTTAATTGGTTTTCAGTTGAAAGAGGAAACACTTTTAAAAAAACTCAAAAAAGTACATTTCTTACATAGAATTATTAAAATCAGTTTTACTTATCCACTTACATATAATATAAAAGTCTTTGGAAGTGATATTAATGAGAAGTAATGGTTAAAATTTTCCTACAGGGCATATTATCTTCATCAGTATATACTGTGCATTTTAATGATGAGGACAATGTAAGTAGTAAGAGATTAAATGACTTGGAAGGATAACCCTGCTTTAAATGAATTATATTAATGAAAAGTTTGTAATATAAATAGAATCACATTAAATTTATATTAAACATATGTCTCTATTTTTTCTTATAAATTTAGCAGCTTTTTGTGAGAAGACTTGGTATTGCAAAAGGTATAACTCCTGTAAAATGGCCTGTACTCAGCTTTTAGTCTAATGAGGACCCCTCTAAGTAACTACAAAGACTTGGACATGTAAATAAGGAAAAAAGAGTTTATTTAATTGACCATGATCATCTTAATGATCAAAAACAACTTGTTTGATATCAGTCACTGGTTAAAATGACACCAAATGAGAATTCAAATAAATATTTTAAAAATGTATATTTTCTCATCCTTAGGCTATGATTGACTCTTAAAGGAGTTAGCTTTACTTTCTGCTTTTGTATTTTCCCCAACTCCACAAAGATGAGGGAAATAAATATTGAGGCACATTTGGCTTTAGGATTAGATTCTTCTAAGGTATGATTCTCCAGATTTTAGTTCATATTTTAAGTCAAGGTTAAGCTCGCACAACTTTGCTGAGCTAAGAAGTGCAAGAAAGTAGTACCCTGAAACTTTCTAATAGAGTCTAGTACCAATAGTAGTCTTCTTACTCTCAGATTCCTTTTTTTTTTTTTAAATAAAAATGGGTGAATTTAGAAAAGATTTTCAATTACTAAGTGACATCTAAAAAAGATTTTAAAAAGACTAAATGTCATATTCCTGAAACCAATATTACAACGTATGTTAATTGTTTAGAATTTTTTCCTTTCTTCTTCTTCTTTTTTTTTTTTCTCTTAAAGTAGTCTCTGTGCTCAACATGTGGGGCTTGAACTCATGACACTGAGATCAAGAATCGATGTTCTACCAACTGAGCCAGCCAGGTGCCCCTCAACTAACTAGAATTTTAAATAAAAACTTAAAACATGGGGAAAAAATGACTAAATGTCATTATAATCATTTAAGAGAAATATATATAAAGTGCAGTTGCTTTTTTACATCTGGTAGAATGCTAAATAACTGGACCTTGTTTGTATCAGCAGTCAAACAGAAGGAAACCAGTTTACAGGAATGGCTTATCAGGGACTTCTTTTAAGTGATCGCCGAAGGCTGAGGACAGAAAGTATTGAAGAGCATGCAACACCAAATTCTTCTCCTGCTCAGTGGCCTGGTGAGAGTTTAAGTGTTCTTATTTGTTTTTGTTTTCTTTAATCTACTTGGTAATTCCATTTAAAAAAGTTATTAACTGGTTTCCTGATTGTTGTTCTTTGTGGATTTGGTGAATGGTTTTTTATTTGTTTGTTTTTGATGATGTTTTCTGCCATGGATTAGAAATTCTTAAGTACTGTAATGTTGTCTGAAGACTCAGAAAGTTAAGGCTTCACAACCCTTCACAGCTGTGTTGACCAGCATAAAAAAGCAAGGTTTAACATCTTTCCTAAGGGTGAGCACACCCTCTTCCTTATCCTTAGAAATCCTAAATTAGGGAGCAGTGTCACAGAGATATTTTCACAGATGTACCAGGAGGACTACCATTATTCTCGAGTGTAAATTTGTATGTGGGGATAAGAGTGACCGTTCTGTGGCACTTCTGTCATGCTGTCTGCCAGTCTTCTCTTTTCTGGTTAACTCTCCTTCTCATTCCCCACATCAGTTATTTCAGACCTTCTCCACTTTCTTCAAACCTTTTCCTGGTGTGCTCTGTCATTTAGTTTTTACTCTACTTGCTTTATAGCTGATTGTTGTGAAGAGTGGCAGTAGAAATAAGTGACAAAGTGTGTATTTAATATCCACTTATGCATAAGTTTGCGAATATTGTTTTCATTTTAATTTTTATTGAAATAAATGAGGCTTATAAAAGTTGCAAAAACAGTACAAAGAAGTTTTTTATAGCTTTCACCCAGATTCTCCAAATGCTAGTATTTTGCTGTACCTTGTTTACCATTCATCCCTCTCTCTCACTGTGTGTACATACGTATTTTTCTGAAGTATTTGAGAGTAAGTTGCAGACATGATCCCTTTTTACATCTAAATATGTCAATGTATCTTTCCTAAAAACAGGCATTCTCTTACATAACCATAGCACAGTTTTCAAATTCAGCATCTTCACATTGATACAATATTGTTCTTCTCGACCATAGATCTTTCAGAAATTTCCCCAGGTGTCCCACTCATGTCTTCCCTATAACATTTATTTGTAATGTCTCATGAGTCTCCTCTGATATCGACTAGTTCTTCATTCTTTTTTGTCTTTCATGATTGACAATTTTGAAGAGTACTAGCCAGTTAGGTTTTAGAATGTCCCTCAATTTGGGTTTTCCTGGCCTTTTATTAATATTAGACTCAAGTTATATATTTTTAGCAAGGATAGTACAAAAGAGATATGTGCCCGTAGTGCAGAATAGCAAGAGGCACGTGATGTCAATTGGTTCCATTACTGGTGCTGTTAACTTTGACCACTTATTAAGGTAGTTTTTGCCAGATTTCTCACTTGGTATGCTGCTATTTTTTTCTTTGCAATTAATAAGTTTCTTTTGAAGAAATAGTTTTAGACTTGTAAAATATTATACTTTTACCCACTAATTTTAGCATCTAGTAATGATTCTTGCCTGATTCAGATGTTACTGTGGGGATAACTGGATGGTGATTTTTTTCTGATTTTATATCATTCCTTCCACTTTTAGTTGAAACTGTACTATGAGGAAGACTTTCCTTTCTCTCCTTTTTATTTATCCCCTCATTTATTAGTATAAACTTAATGGGTCTTATCTCATTCCATTGACCATAATCCATTTCTGTCATTTATTTTGTTGCTCAGTTTATGGATATGATAAATATTATGTAATATAGATACATAATTTTGGTTAAGTTACAAATTTGGACTTTTTTCTTCTGGAGCTTTCTGCTGATATACTTCTTATTATATACCTTAACAGGTGTGAGCTCACTCGTTAATCTCTTGAGTTCAGCTCAAGATGAAGATCAGCCAAAATTGAACATTTTGTTGTCTGAAGCTGTTGTTGCTGTTTACTTAAGTTTATTGATACATGCTCTAGCTACAAATTCCTCCAATGAACTGTTCCGACTTGCCGCCCATCCGTTAAATAATCGAATGTGGGCTGCTGTTTTTGGAGGGGGTGTGAAACTTGTTGTGAAACCTCAAAGGCAATCAGAAAATATTTCAGGTAAGATAAATTTGAAACAAATAATGTATATAAATGTAAATAATTTCCAGTGTTAAAGTAAATTATTTTTTAATGTTTTAAGAATTTTTATTTTGGGGACGCCTGGGTGGCTCAGTTGGTTAAGCAGCTGCCTTCAGCTCAGGTCATGATCCCAGCGTCCTGGGATGGAGTCCCACATCGGGCTCCTTGCTTGGCAGGGAGCCTGCTTCTCCCTCTGCCTCTGCCTGCCACTCTGTCTGCCTGTGCTCGCTCTCTTTCCCTCTCTCTCACAAATAAATAAATAAATAAAATCTTTTAAAAAAAAAAGGAATTTTTATTTTGAAAATCAGTGATGTTTAAATCCCCCCCCGAATTATTATTATTTTTTTAGTGATGTTTAAATTATAATCACTCTGGTTAGGATAGTAAATAACTAAACTCATATTTGAATAAAAAATGCAGTTTCAGTTCAACATTTTTTGATAAACCAGGACACATTTGAGGTAGATAAGAAATAGAGGACAAGTAAAGGTAAGTGAGGAGACTGTTAAGGAATGGAAAGGGAAAGGATAGTTTTTAGAGAAGGGAGATTTAAATAAATCCTCATAATTTTTATGGAAAATACCAGCAATTGCTTCAGATTAGGTTCCCGGTCATGTGTAAGATAGCCTTTCCAATCATGCATATGGTTTTTGAAGTTCCATTTTCTGTCTTTTTTTCTTCTTTCATGTACTAGAATGTATTTTTCATTCCCCTTTTTAAGATGGTAGGGTATGGTGAGGTATAGACTGATGCCATGGGAAAGGTTTCCGTCTTGGTGCTGAAACATCTCAATTTGTCCTTAGAAATTGTCCTGTTACAGATGAGGAATCAGTGGCACAGTGTTTAAAGGGCACAGTTCTAATCTGTGTCCTTACTGCCCAAGGTTGAATATTATTAAAAAATATATATTTATTTATTCTTTTGTTTAAGAGAGTGTGTGTGCCCAAGTAGGGGGAGGGATGGGGAAGAGGGAGAGAGAAAGGGGGACAGAGAATCTCGAGCAGACCCCTTGCTGAGCATGGAGCCTGATACAGGGCTTGATTTCACGAACCTTGAGATCATGACCTGAACCAAAATCAAGTCAGATGCTTAACCAGCTGAGTCACTCAGGTGCCCCTACCCAGTGTTAAATTAAATGTAAGTCTGTAACTCAAAGTACGGAAGGAGATCTCACCCACTTTCATTGCTTTCACTCCCACTATTTTTATGAGGGTGACTCTTCATCTTTATCTAGTTCCTACCTTGTTATAGTCTACATTGAATTTGAAAGTTTTCCCCTTAAATCACTTCTTTCTCTTCCTGAATTTTCTACTATTTTTTCATGGTAATTTATTCATTGAATGAATTAATGCTTAAAACCTCTGAGTGCACATTATGTGCATTTTACTTAAAACCTACTGCGTACCAAACAATGTTCTAGGCTTTGGGGTGAATAACACAGACAAACCCTTACCTTCTTGGAGCTTACATCTAGTGGAAGGACATTCACAGTAAAAAAAAATTAACAACTAAATAATATTTCAGTTATGGTAAGAGCTTTGATAAAAATACAGCAGAGTAGGTGGCAAGTGATGAAGTAAAGCATGTAAGAACAGTCGAGTGGTCATAAAACACGTTTCTGATGACTGAGCAGAGTTCTGGGGGAGTCAGGGATCATGCTAGACAGGTATCGGGGGCCAGAGCCTTTCAGGCAGATGGTTAAGGGAGGAATGAATGAGTTTGGCCTTTTCCAGGAACTATAGAGGAGGCCAGAGTGGCTGTCTTGAGCTGGGGGAGTTTGGACAGAGATAGGGTAAGACAACAAGCTGGGGGCAAGGTCATTTAGGATTTCATGGATGATGGTAAAGACTTCAGTTGTTTTATTTTTTTTTTAAGATTTTATTTATTTGACAGACAGAGATCACAAGTAGGCAGAGAGGGAGGCAGAGAGAGAGGAAGGGAAGCAGGCTCCCTCCTGAGCAGAGAGCCGGGTGCGGGGCTCGATCCCAGGACCCTGGGATCATGACCTGAGCTGAAGGCAGAGGCTTTAACCCACTGAGCCACCCAGGCGCCCCTCAATTGTTGTTTTAAAGAAAGGAAATTACTGGCAGGAATGACCTATCTGATTTAAGTTTTCACAGGGCCTATTCTGGCTGCTGTATGGAGAATAGACTATACAGCAAGAACAAAAGAGGGGGGCTATTGCAGTAGTCCACTTGAAAGATAGTTGTGGGTTACCATCAGAATGAGTGGATACACCAAGTGTGGTATGTACAGAAGTGGAGTGTCACTCAGCCATTAAAAAGGAGCAAAGTACTCATATATGCTACAACCAGCAGGAAGCTCAAAAATACGCTAAGTGAAAGAAGCCAGACACCCCACTCATCGAGGAGGACTGATTCTCCCTCTGCCCCCACTACTTGTGTGCTCTCTCTCTCTCTCAAATAAATAAAATATTTTAGAATTATGATTTCCTGTAATGAGTTTTAAGAGAAAAGTGGGTTGACTTCTACTTTCTGGCCTTCCCCTGTACAGTTAGGTGTTTGCTTTATGTGTTCCTCTTATTGCTTCTCAGTCTTGACCACCCATGGTACTAGTTCGCCCTCCTGAGGTGATCATCCTCCATCTTCTCTCTCGTTGACGGAAACCGTGCCTCACCCTCTAACTAGCTCAGCAAGTGTTAGTGAGGATCGCCCATAGAATAAGCTCCCAGCTTCACATCCGCAGCCCTGGCCTATCCTAACTCTGGACTGTTCTTGTTATTCCCCTCCCCACTGCCTGTTGGGCAAAAGTAGTTTACTTCTTGTCGACCAGGGAAAAAAGAAAGAATTGCAAGCTGCAAAATAAAATGTGTGCGTTTATTTGTGTTCTCTGGAATTGCAGTCTGGAAGACACAGAGTTGACCAAAATTGAAAGCATGCTCTGGAGGCAAGGGGGCTACGGTTTTTAAGGAGGAAAGAGGGAATGTACATAAGTTGTTTTGAAGGAGATGTGATTGGTGCTGGTAAAGCTACGTTATCCTAATATGTAGGTGATTGGTTGCTAGGACTAATGCTAGGTGAAAAGTCCATTTATGTCCATTCTAAATGCAGCAGATGCCTTGACTTTTAGTGAATTTCAGTGGCAGTTATGAGAACTGGGGGCAGGACATGCATAAACCCCACTTCCTCAGTGTCATCGTGGCTCCATTTTAAATAACTTTCTTCACAGTGCTTACTCTAGTTTATTCTCTGTTATCCTCATTCATCCAAACCTCTAGTCACTGGTTTCTATTGTTCCTCCTCCTTTTCACATTGAGCTTCTGCCTTCTTTTTTAAAGGCATGCTTTACACCCTACATCTTCAGTGAATCTTTCTTGAACAGCATAGCCAGAAGTAATCTCTCCAGCATTAATGAATATGCCATTTATTTGATGCATTATACATACAAATACTTTAATCCCTATTCTGTGCAGCGCACAGGCTGCTTCATGGCAAGATATCCTTTGATGCTCTGCCCTCCTCTGCGTCTCCGCCATGATGGCTGGAAAACAGATGCAGTAACTCAGAAAGTTTAGAAGCACAGATAGAAGTCATTTAGTCTAAACTAAAACATAGCAAGAGTAGGCTGAAAAGTTAACATTAACTCTTTGAATTAATAATGGGAAAATAGGGGCACCTGGGTGGCTCAGCTGGTTAAGCAACTGCCTTCGGCTCAGGTCATGATCCCAAGGTCCTGGGATCCCCACATCGGGCTCCCTGCTCAGTGGGGAGCCTGTTTCTCCCTCTCCCTCTGCTATTCTGCCTGCTTGTGCTCTCTCACTCTCTCTGTCAAATAAATAAATAAAATCTTTTAAAAAAATAATGGAAAATAAATGCTGGGTTTTTTTCCTCTTCTATCTTTATTCAGCACCTCCTGTTCCTTCTGAAGACATAGATAAACACCGTAGGAGATTTAACATGCGAATGCTAGTCCCCGGAAGACCTGTAAAAGATGCTACCCCACCACCAGTGCCTGCAGAGAGACCATCTTACAAAGAAAAATTTATTCCTCCTGAACTTAGTATGTGGGATTATTTTGTTGCAAAGGTAAGGGGTGTGAGGAGCATAAGCTTTGTATGTGTTTATTTTATTAATCCTTATGTAAGCACCACATAGGAATATGAGGCAGCTTGTGGTTTGAATAACTGGTTTTTATTTCTATTTTTTCAAAGATTTTTTTAAATTGAGAGAGAGCAGAGCGAGCAAGAGAGCATGAGTGGGGGGAGAGGGGCAGAGGGAGAGAGAGTAGCAGACTTGCCACTGAATGCAGAGCCTGATGCAGGACTTGATCACAGGACCCCAGGATCATGACCTGAGCCAAAGGCAGGTGCTTAACTGACTGAGCCAGCCAGGCAACCTGAACAACTACAGTTTGGATATTCAGAGATGATCAAATACTTGATAATGGTCAAATACTTGACATGGATGAAACAAATGAAAATTATATGGGATTTAGGTCTAAAACAGAAATCAGATTTATTAACATGTAATCAGTGTCATGGTTTTCTAGTGACTGGAGTACTTGTATCTTCCATCTAGGTTCCCTTATCAGTAGTTCTTTTAGTCACCATGAAATTAGAGCAAGAGGAGGTGGATGGATTTTTTTTATTTTTTATTTCTTAAAGATTTTATTCATCAGACAGACAGAGCAAGCACAAGTAGGGGGAGGGGCAGAGGGAGAAGCAGTCTTCCCACTGAGCAAGGAGCCCCAGCGGGACTCGATCCCAGGACCCTGGGATCATGACCTGAGCCGAAGGCAGATGCTTAACCAACTGAGCCACCCAGGTCCCTCCCCCACCCCGGGAGATTTTTATTACAATTAACTTAAAACCTATACATTGATTTGTAAAGAATTATAGTTTTTTTTTTTTTACTTTATTTAAGCTTTATTTAAACATATGATGTAACCCCACCACCCTCACCCAACCCCTCTTCCCCCCACCCCCC